>MU401641.1:0-77482 GCA_022579005.1 Poronia punctata
AGAAGAAGAAGAAGAAGAAGAAGAAGAAGAAGAAGAAGAAGAAGAAGAAGAAGAAGAAGAAGAAGAAGAAGAAGAAGAAGAAGAAGAAGAAGAAATAGGAGGAGGGCTGCCAGTAGTTCTGGCGTCTATTATAGCTTCGAGTGAGGAAAGCCGAGTTGGCGAAAGAAGCGGACAACAACAGCCCGAGAAACCAAACACAACCCCGTAAAACCCTTTCCAATTTTTTTCCCTTTTACCTCACTCATCTTGGCACGAAGTTTCCTCTTTGCGCCGTAACTAAACTAAACTAAACTAACCTAACCAAATCATTTATAGCCACTCATATCAACAACTCCCTCTAATCCCGGTCGAAGAATTCCTCGCGCTGAAACCCGAGCACGCAAACGATGACGAGAACACCCTCATGATAGCGCGCATCGAACACGAGCGCAGCGAGCGAGAAGCGCTCGAGCAGAAGCGTATGGAGCTGCTCAAGCGCAAGCAGAAGCTGATTGCGGATAATAAACGCCGGAAAGACGATCTCGAGAATCTGGATAAGGAGCTCGAGAAGTTTATCGATGTGAGTGGGAATGCTGGATTGTTGGAGACGCTTTGCTTACGTGTGGTGGTGGATTATAGTCTGCGAAACCGATTACCAAGTTGTTCGATAAGAATGTTTGATTGTTTAGGTACAGTGCTGCTGTGCTGTTTAAGTTGTACGAGTGCCGTCCCGTCCTCGTTCTTATGGCTTCATTCAAGCCTCCGCCGACTAGGATACGTAGGGAAGCTCGTTGAGTTACGGACGCATGACGATATTACGAAAAGGCCCTTGAATAGGGTCCTAGGGTGTTTATAACCGAGCACTTGCCTTGATGGGGCTTACTTGGAGAAGAGGTGCGACATACCTTTCTCGACCGCTGCATTCGCGCATATCTCTAACATGCGAAATAGCGACAGGGTGCACGATAACTATGAAGTTATACGCCACGATGGGTTGTGTGCTTCTGGTGAGGCATAGATGTATGTCGTCGCTCAGTATATGAGAGACCTACCTCGCTGAGGGAAGGTTATACGGAAGATGTGGCTCGTCACAATCATGAGGCTGCAGGATGCCGAGGTCTAATGTTAGCTGGAAAGGAGGTTGGGCCTTGAAAGGAGGCGATTGATAATCTTCCATCCCGTTGAAGCCATGGGAACGACCTCATACGAATATCCCCGGTGTTGACTATGTTACTCATGGGCCATAGTGAGGAAAGCGCCGTTTTAGAGCCATCATCTATAACATCCTAGACTAGCCAGACCTCCCTTCTCCTAAACCGGATGAGGAAATAATAATACAAAGTCAGAACGAAAGCATTAATTGAGGCTCCTGATTCATATGTTAAATTTGAAGTCGACGTGAATATGGCAGCATTGGTTGGTTTTGAACGGTTGTAATAGGTAAGGTAATCAACTACTAAGAACCTTGAATTGTGCCTGAGAACACCCCCCCTTTTTTAAACATCCCACATACCGACCGACACAATATTAAATGTCCTCTATCACCTGGGGAAAAAAGGGAAACCGAGGCACGAAAATAATTCGATTCCTAGGAAATCATTATCTTCCTTTCTTTCCTTTCCTTTCTTTCAAACCTACCTGATCCGTGGAGTTTGAATGACAAAACGAGATAACAGAGCCTCATTCCTTTATCCCTCTTTCCCTTTAGGTATAGGAGTAACTACGATTTTTTTTTTTTTTAAATGAGAGAAACGCGTACTTGACGCAAATAGATACTTAAGCAGCTTACTACCTACTCGTACGGAAGGGGCCCTGGATATGGACAAACTGAACTGAACTGAACTGAACCCCTGAACCTAGGTTAGCCAGCTGCCATTTAAGATGGTGGGGACAAAGAAGGAGAAGAAGACCCTTTTTATTTTTTTTAAAGCTTTACACGGGGTGAGAGTAATGGGGATTCGGTAGTATTACGGGTAGCAATGAAGACACCGATTCCGAAAGGGTTCATTTCTTGGCAATTCAATATTCTCCCCCCGGGGGGGGGGGGGGGGGGTTTGTTGCAAGTACGAGTACCTAGCTACATGTACACATAGGGGAGGGGTTTCTTTCTTGATGTCTTTTTGTATGTTGTTAAATCGCATCTAAGGTTAGATACTTGTTTATGTGCCTCTGTCTCCCGTCTTTTGTAGATATAAATTGCATTTGTAAGTAAAGTATTCTTTACTACTCGTATGTAGGTTAAATAGGTATTTAGATGTCTGATTTATCTACAACGTTGTATATGTTACAAGTAGTCTAGGCCGGGCGGCTCCGGCTGGGCATCCTAGTTCGAAACGCGTGATGACGGGACTGGGCGTGCTGGGTTACCTCCCTCCCATCCATCCAACGAACGCGTGTAGGTAGTTTCTGTGGTTTAGGCGTGTCTTGATTCGCTACATTTACCTAGTTCGGTCTTTAATTGAGTTAGGTACTTACATACTTAATGTACTCCAGCGGCACATTAGGTTCGGCC
The DNA here is from genome assembly GCA_022579005.1 of Poronia punctata. Classification (NCBI taxonomy): domain Eukaryota; kingdom Fungi; phylum Ascomycota; class Sordariomycetes; order Xylariales; family Xylariaceae; genus Poronia; species Poronia punctata. The sequence continues at coordinate 2,492 of MU401641.1, forward strand.
GGGAAAGGACATCAGGGGCATAACTAGGTACTCGTACAAGTACTGGTTTTTTTTTTTTTTTTTTTACACTTGAAACCGTGGGGGGATAAAGTCTTGCTCGCTATCTCTTGTGCTAATATGGCTTCTGTACAAGTAGGTAAAAAGTCAAGAGAGTCTAGAACTAGACTCGAAAGAAAAATCATCATCTTCTCACCTCTTGACAGATGAGAATTCTCATCATACCCATTGCTCTACGAGTAGGTTAAGGTAGATGCCTCTATATTTTTAACACTGTGCCCACTATGGGTAGCTTGCGACTTTTTAATTTGTTCTAAAGCTTGAAATTAGATCCCCACCATTTTCGTTTTTTAAGGTTGTTTCTTGTCACATGAACAAAGTGGAGGAAATTTCAGGAAGTTGAAATAGGAAAAGATAAAAAAAGAGAGAGAAAAAATTTTTGTCGTGACGGGGTTTTAAGGGAAATATGAAATTTCACGACCCGACCCGCGTAGAAAATCCGCTAGTCCTAGATAGACCTCCTTTTGTACTCGTAGTTTGGCTTTCATTTTTCCCTGTAATTCGAGTCATGGGGGAGACCCTTTTGCATCTAGCCGAAGCTACTCGCGTAAGCGATTTACGTGTAGGTAGATTCGTAGTGGTGTCAACCATCTACCTATTCCAGGAGGACGGGCATTTTTCGAGGCTTTCAAGCCAAGTAGCTTCTGAAGATGCTTTGCTGCGTCCGTCACGTACTTGTAGATATGTGTTTCGTTTTTGCAAACTGGGGATACTAGGCTAGGAGAGTAGCTCGTATAAGTTTGACGGCGACATTTGCCGAGACGTACGCACAGGAAACTTGAAAGGTCGTGGGATATATAGTTCAGCAGTTATGATCCTATCCTTATGTGCTTTTTTTTGACAATGTCAAAGTTGCTAATACCACTTGGCATTGGACCATCATGAAAACCTTATACCGCAGATATTTAGGTAGTCTACCTACCGCGAGTAGTCGTATATCCTCTACTCGTACCTTTTACGCATTTGCCAAACAATTCGGGTAAGCTTATATCCAGTGCGTAGGATAGGATTTCGGTCCTCGTACGAGTACGTCCAGTCCTGAGATCCCGGGATCGCGGCAAGCTCAGATAAAGATAGGATGAAGAGGGGCATAGAATCCTGCCTCGTTAGACATGGGGCGGTGTTATTTCATGAGAGAGTGTGTGGTCGCACAACGAGGCGAACTCCAACTTTGGAGCTGCCAGCGGCCGCTTTTGGTACCTAGCATTCTAGGACGCTGTGCCAGCTTTGAATAGTCCTGCATATAATATCTACTACTACCTAAGAAGGTATGTACTGATGCGCAAGCTGCAGTGTATTGGTATGCACACAATTACCCCCATGCCATGATGTCGGCCTGCAGCATTAGTGTAAGCAGAGATCATGTGTTTAGAAGCATACGCAGTAGCATTTCAGTAACCAAAAGGAGATCCAAGGCGCATATTGAGATCTCAAAAGAGAAAACTGGGGGATTGCCACTCCAATAGAACGATACTGCATGTAAATACTTTGAAGATATGGTGTTATAATAGGGGGGTCAAGATGCGGCACGCCATTTCCTGCCAAGATATCTGACGGCGAGCAGGCTTCAATGGACCGACTCGTAGGTACGAGTACGTAAATGTTGAGCCTGGTTTTCGGCCGATGACTGAACATCTCTTTCCTGTCTAGTAGAGAACGAGTTGCAGTTTGTCTCGAGGACAGGATGATCGGTACAGAGTAGCTGGCATTGTGTATTAAATCTCAAGAAGCATAGGTCTAATTCAATAATCTGGCACGTATCAAGGATCAGACCCGTGGGATTCCAAAGGGACGTGGCAGGCTCCGTAAGTTCTATCAATGCAGCCAGTCACATCAAAGACCCCTCCAGTTTATTATGGGTCTGAAGGGTTGACACTTTATTTTAGGCATCAGGCAGCAGGATATGGACATGATGGAATTGATGAAATTCTAGTCAAAATCCCCCTCGGTAACCATGGAGGAGAAAAAAGAAGGCTACGTGAATAATGGTTTGACTAGACAAGGTACTTATCCGATAATTACTAGGTAGCTGAAGAAGCTATAGTAACGCCACCTTTCTGCATCACCCCTCTCTGAAGTCATGCAAGGTTGCTGCTTGTCGATAGAATCATAGATAAAGCAAATACATAGCGGGGCAGCAATGGTCACATGCTCACTGTCTTGTTTCTGCAGAAACGGCAGGTACGAGACGAGGAGAATGATGCCGTTGATCAAGTTTACAACTTCAAGGCCTGGATAAGGACCTGGGTTGTTTACCCTTCCCCTCATAATACAGGATTAGCTGCGATGATCGCTTACCCACCAAAACCCCCAAGATCCAGAAGGGCTTTGTCGAGGGGCTGAGCTGACTATAACATGACTGATTAACCGATAGGAATCCTGAATTACTGCCACGGCAGCTAGGTATTTGCGACTCAGCCTTACACTAGTACACCTATTCTTACTCCATGTTACCTACTTCCAAGAATCTGACCGCATAGTCTAATAGGTAAAGTAGACAGTCCACCAGTAGCGAGCAACTTGAAACCTCAGGCATAGGTGACAGCGCCACAGCGCCGCATTCGCCCTACGTAGGTCGAGCGACGACTGGATGCTGAGATCGGCCACTACATGAATCCGTTCTACCTATCTAGATGCAGGTCTATGCACGTGTATCATACACTAGACTAGCCTGCAACGCGGCTTGTCTGCTTCCTAGCCCCTTTCCATGATATTTGCAGATCTTGTTAGCTATCCGCTTTGCGAATGCTGTCAAGCCCCAGGCAAAGGCACACAAGAAAAACAACAGCTATTGGCAAAAAGCCGCCTGGCCGTAGTAACTACTTGGGCCTAAGAGCTTGAAGTCCTTTGCAACATAAGGCGTTGGGTATTAAGGCTGGTTCGGAGTCATTTCAAACCTGCTAACGTACTAGAGACGGCACAATACATCGGACGAGGGGCGTCGTAGGGGTTTTGGGAAACCTTCACAGTCTTCAGCATATAATTTATATGCAGTCAACTGACATCCCCCCAAAGATGATATCCATCATGTTGACAGGGCAGCTTTTGTGCAACGCGCGGCTGGCGCTGGGCGTTTTCAATGCAAATCCATCTGGCAAAGAGGAAATGTTGATTACGTCGCAAGTTACCTCGTCAGAGCGATAAGAATATTAAACTACGCCAGGCAGCATGTATGCATTTAAGAAGAACACTAAAGCGATGGTAAGGTGGTATTTCGGCCCACTTAGGCTGGACTAGGACGTGGCTCGTCATATCTAGGTACAACAGAACGAAATAGATACTTGGCTCACGCTGAGGGTTTATTTGGTTTCGTAGGTAGTGGTACAGCAGCTTCTGGAGGTAGGTACCCCCTGCTTAGTAACATCTACCAGGGGCTCTTGGGAACCCCCTTGTATGGCTAGCTCCCTTCCTGTACCAGAGCTTCGTCCCGCTACGTCCCAAAACTCATCCTGAATGGCTACTAATCTCTCTTTTAATTTCAATGTCCCCGTACTAAAAAAGCAAGGCTCCCCTTTTCAAATTGTTATTCCCTTTGCTATTACATTCTAAGTAATCCTGCGCGCCCAGCTCGACTCGCCTTTCCCTACCAGTACTAGGAATTTCTTTTCTACCTACTTTTTTTCATACCTTTTGATCCCATTAATCCATTAATCCGCTTGTTCTTCTATGGCCTATGGCAGAGTGTACTAGCTTCGACGGCGCACAGACTTCCAACGCGCCCTAAGGCACCCCTTCCCTCCCAACTCCCGACTCTGCTTGTCACCTCGCCTGCCAGGACGAACACTATCTTTTCCATCTTTTGCTTCCCTTCTCTTGAACTAACCTATCGTCTCTCATTCGAGTGTCTGCTGGGTAGTTGTTGGTGTTGGCGCGTGAACCAGTATTAACAATAATCGAATCGCCGCCACCATGTCGTCGATGCTTTTCACTTGGGTTACACGGAGGGCGCCGGGCATCGCCATGGTTTCAATCGTCGCTCTCGCATACTACGTGATCACCAGGGAAGCAGCCGCGTCAGGGTTTACTCTCACTCGCGCCGAAGGAGACTCTCTAAGCCGACCCGCTCGCATTACATTCACCACCCCCACCAGTTACGATGGAGGCGGACGCTGGACGATACTCTTTGCGTACTACTGTCTCACCATTCACATTCTGGTCTCGTCCTTCCCCTTGCGCTCTATGTGGTCCATCTTCGACATTTCGCGTTGCCTTGAGAGAACCGCCCGCAGCAAATCCCTGAAGGATTATAAGACATCGCATCGCCGTCGTAGTTCTTTTACCTCACTTTCAAGCTCCGAAACCCTAACGTCCTCGAAGGAGGTGTCCCCGGCATCCTCCACGGCGAGCGAGGCGGGTGATACTGAGGCGGAATTTGTGCCCGACTTCGAGCACAGTATCGATCGCGTCATCCATGCCATCATTATCCCCAACTACAAGGAGGAGATGGATACGCTCCGCGAAACATTGGATGTAATGGCTTCGCATCCCCAGGCGCGTGATACCTATGATGTGAGTATATCGGTCTTTCTTGATGACATTCGTCGCTTGGAGAAAAGCTGCATCTAGTAAATTTGCATCTATATATACATCTTCCGAACCTTCCGTCTTCAATCGACTCCACATTTCGGACCAAGCTAATATGCGCAAAGGTCTTCCTAGCGATGGAAGCACGGGAACAAAAGGTCGAGGATAAGGGTTTGACGCTCATTAACGAGTTCGCAAAGAAGTTTCGCTCGATTACCTACACTTTGCATCCTTCCGATATTCCTGGAGAGGCGCCCGGAAAGGGTAGCAACATGGCTTGGGCTGGTCGGAAACTCAGCGAGAAATACCCTCTTAGCTTGAGGAAGGATGTCATTATCACCGGAATTGATGGTAAGTCTTTGGTGGTTTGAGGATTGATTGGTTCGGTTGCTGATAATTTGTGTGTGCCCTATAGCGGACAGCCATCTCTCGTCTAATTACTTTGCCCTGCTCACCAGCATGCATACCTCGAACCCCGAAACTGCTGCCACAACATTGTACGCCGCCCCAATCATCTTCGATCGCAACGCCCACCAAGTTCCAGCTATTGTCCGAGTGGCCGATATCTTGTGGGGTGCTGCAGGCATGTCCGGTCTGTACCGTGGTTCCTCGATAGCGCCTCCCACCTCGGTCTACTCTCTTCCCCTCCAACTTGTCGACCGTGTGGGTGGATGGGATTGCGACTCTGAAGCCATTGGCGAGGATCTGCACATGTACCTGAAGTGCTTCTTTGCGTTGAACGGCAACTTGTCGGTCAGAACAATCCACAGTCCCGTGAGCCAAAGCAACGTCAAGGGTGATGGTGGCAAAGGAATCGGACGAATCTATAACGACATGAATGCTCGATACAAGCAAGCTCTGCGACACATGTGGGGAGCTCTCGATGTCGGCTTTGCCATGAGGAAATTGGTGGAGCTGTGGCAGGAGCGGAAGCATACAACCCGGGCTTTCCGTCCTCTCCATGTTGCACTGTAAGACGCCAGTTTCACCTTTGTCCGTCCGATCTGATACTAACATTGAATAGACAACACCCTAATGATTCCTACGTCAAGGGCAACTTCGATATCGACCCTGAACAGCCGTTCGAGAGTGGCATCTACTCCGAGGTTGTCACCGAGACGATCAAGGAGCCTGACTGGCAACGAACATTCCTACTCGCCCATCGCTTGTTCGAGGCTCACTTTCTTCCCCTTCAAATGACGATCTTGGTCGTGACATCGACCCTGTACATGGCTGTCACCGAAGGCGGCTCCGATCCCCATAATGTCGACTGGATCTTCCAGATTTGCAAAGTACTACGGACTGTCGGTCTCGTGGAGTGTGCGTTCTTAATGTTCCTATATGAACGCTATCACAAGATCTGTGCTACGACTCGCGAAAAGGAGATGCAAGAAGCCGGGCTGGCAAAGGGAATGTGCTTCTCGCACCGCAATCTCAAGACAAACTTGGTGGACTACCTCATGGTTCCCTTGGTTGCGCCCCTTTACGGTTCAATCCCATCAGCGCAAGCTCAGCTGATGCATTTCTTCACACACGACCTGGTTTATACCGTCAGTAAAAAGGTCACGCGGCAAAGAGCGAAGTCATTTATAGCAGAGGTTCTTTCATAGCGATTCGTCACCTCGTTTTTTTATTTTTAATGTTTATATGGCTTGTCCGGATCAACTCCTGTCCTTTCGATGTTGAGCCAGTCCGAACATGTCCTCTTTTTCGATTCTCGACTTCGCCGATGATTGTCGGACGCCGTTTGCCCGACATTTTGAACAACGACTTTCAGGAGCGTATAGATAGAGAACTTGATGTGATATGCATGGCACTGGCATTGGCAATCTAGAAATTGGGGTCATTTTCAATAGGCTCATGGAGTTTTCGGAGCACAGCGCAGGACTTGGGGAATCTATCCTGCTGGCATTCGTTTATACAGCGAGAATGGGCAAACAGAAGACGGGAGGGCCACGGTAGGGCACCAACTTCGGGAATGCGGAAGACGCATTCAGTCCGAAAAGGGGGCGGGCTAGCCCAGCTAGGACTACAAAGGGTCGGGGACGGCAGCAGAGACCAGCCCTTGCTAATGAGCAAACCTAGCCCGATAATACCTAATCACGATGTACATAAAGCACGGGCAGTCCTTCTGAGACGTGGCTGGGGGAGAGAGACAGAAGGCCGAACGTCGACGGAAGTTGCTAGGCATTACTCAGAAGCTTAGAACGATTAATGATATCGTATTGCTCGAAACATAGCCCTACTTGTCCAATATGTGGTTGTGTCCCCACTCGGATTTCAAACCGTCTAGCAACAAGCCATGGTTCTATCTATGTATTCGAGACGTGCATTCTTGAAGGATTTTGGCTTGGTGATTGGCTACCCGGGTGACATCTGTAACAGACGAATAACCTTTGAGCATGGCTAATGCCTACCATGAAGTCCGGGGATGCCAGTCTACCTTCTACCTAGTGCGCATTGGTCCATGCCAGGGTGTAGCCCTTGAGCCTATGTCCGGCCATGGCCGGAGTTGAAGTAGATATAATGGCCGATTTACCACTACCATGCAAAAACAAAGAACCTTGCAATATTTGCTCAATGAATCCTCTATTGACTCTCCCGTGGACCCCAACCGCCGGGCGGCGTCGGAAGTAAGGGCGTACAGGAAAGGGGGAGTTGACCGCTTGTTGTTTCAACGACTTGTATCATGGGTGGAGGTTTTATCATATAAATAGCCGGGTATTCTCCTTGTTTTTGTGTTTGGGGGGGGAATTCATCTGAACAGATTCAATACTCACTCACATATCAACCGCTACTTACCTATACCGAATAAGAAAAAAACATGTCCCACTTTACATATACCAACAACAAGAAGCCGGCCGCCTCCCCGGAGCGCAAAACGGTCCGCATCGGCGTCTTCGTCCCATCACAATGCCAAATGCTAGACGCAGCAGCCATCGACATCTTCGGCTCCCTAGGCGTCGAGTACCTGACCATGGTGGACGGGATCCTGCCTCCCGTCGTGATCGACAGCGCGCCCCACGTGGAAATCCGCTACATCGGCATCGTGCCCGCGGGCGGCATCATCCGCATGACTGCCAGCCTGAACGTCGTGGCGACGAACCATTTCGACGACGCGGAAGTCGCGCCGGGAAAACTCGATATCGTCTATGTCCCTGGTCCGGACCCGTTCGCCGAGTTCCCCGCCGACGCGCTCGCCTGGTTGCGTAGACAGGCGGAGACGGAAGGCGTCGATGTGTTGAGTGTTTGCTCGGGGATATTTGTTTGTGGCGCGGCGGGGATCGTGAAGGATAAGGCGATTTGTGGTCCGAGGGACTTACAGCCGCTTATTATGCAGAAGGGTTGGGGGGCGAAAAGTCTCAAGGGGGGGGAGTTGAGATGGATACAGGATGGGAATTTTTGGTCGAGTGGTGAGTTTATTATTATTATTATTATTATTATTATTATTAAATCATCACACGCTTCGAGGATGATTTACTTGCTAACGATTCCGGGGATAAAATAGGTGGCGTGACGAATGGAAATGATCTCGTGGCAGCTTATTGTCGGGCTAAATCCGACATCTTCCCGCGTCCTCTTGTCGAGCTCATATGTGAGCAGCTTGGTGTTGGGGATCGGCCGCAGAAATATCTTCATGGTTAGTTTCCTTTTCTCCTCTTCTTGTTTTAACTTCCCTTTCTTAACCCATGCCGCTATCTATTTCTTCTGTCGCCGCGTTACTGACAGGGTTGGACGATATTAGATATGACTGCAGAGAAACATATCCAAGACCTAGCCGCCATGTATGGGGCGAAAAATACCAGTGAAGTTGCTGCTGCTTGAGAAAGGAAAGGTTGACTGGATGAATATGGGAATTGGGTCATGAGCAAGAGAAGGCAAACGCAGAGTCGTGATTATATTCATGTCGTATCAACATATAGGCCGAGCAATGAGTCTGGGCTCTTGACTTTACAAATCCCCTTTGCAAGTACTTACGCCCGTAATTATTTTACCTGTCGCATGTCTAAAACTCTAAATATATAAATTTGAGCAGCCAAAATCCAATACCATACAAGACACAAACTAGGTAACCAACGGTTTGTTTATCTAAACTAGCTAGATAGCTCAAAGTCCAATATCAAGAAAGTTCCCATCGAGCCAGGAACCCCAAATAAATGAATTACATGAGCGGAAGCCCAGATACTGAAGAACACAGACAGACAATCCCCGTCCTTCTCTTCCCCTTTTGCTCTCTCTCTCTCTCTCTCTCTCTTGTTACTTTCTACAGGGTAATAAGTACCTTGAGAAAACTTCACACAATAAAGGGGGAGATATAGTGAAAAGAGACAGGCCTCTCATCCTGACTCGGTGTTGTTGCATGTGTACTCGTAATCTATCGCAGTCGAGGGTAGGTTTGTTGCTGACAAGGACACACCGAAAGCCACAACACACGACCGACCGACCGCCTTGCTTGAATTGGCTAACCTAGAAAGGGATAATACCTGGGCAAGCCGTTGTCCACAAGTTGGTCGACCAATTCATGTTCACACCCACTACATGGTCGCGTGAATTTTGAATTGGTAACAACCAGACACTATTTGGAGTATCTACACATTATCTAATAGGCGGAGGATATCAGCCAAGTATACAATTTGTATCTATTTACGTCTTGCACATGTACAAGGTGTTCGTTCTACATAGTTCTTGGAGGTGGATCCCCTGATTCGTCAACAAGTGGACTGACTCCTCCTCCACTGGTTGGCCAGACGTGAATAAGGCAAGGGAAAGCTCCACCGTACCTAGGTTACCTTAGATTAGATAGACATGGCTTATCTTTCTTCGCATTGATCCACACCTTTATTTCGTGGTTTGCGACGTGAATGCGCCTGTCAGAGGGGTTGAGTGATGATAACCCATCTAACATCTATTCTGGAAGGAATTGAAGACAAACGGATGGATGCCTGTATAAGCTTGGTTCAATAGGCGCAAACAGTAGATCCTTGATATTCCCTTCACTGTCAATGTTGGCAGTTTTGCTATGCCGATTGTCCAAACAACACAAGGCAAGTTGCGGCGCAACGGATAGTGGAGTGCACCCTGCATTAGCAGTAGCCTTGGAATATTTAGTGTTGTACAAATTTCCACATGTACTGTTTTGTATCCTACACCAAAAAGCAGGTTTCTCAACTCTTAATAGTACATTAATGTACAAGTGTGTTTTTGGGGAAAGTGGGGTCTTGTGCTGCGTTGCCATTGATATATTTTTTTTCTCTTGCTGCTAAAAAACTTTTGGTCGCAGGAAGTAGGCCTTCCATCCCCCATCATTATTTCTGATTCTTTTATCCCGAGTCTGTAGGTCAACCTTTAAATACAGTTCTTACCTCTTTACAACATATAGGCATTTCTATTAGAAGGTCCTGCTTTAGTTTTCTCTGCATCGCTGCGCAACAACAAAAATAGCCAGCGGTCTCAACCTTTACTATTTTCACCATGTCGATGATACCTGTCGGCCTCTATGGCCTCGAGGTTCCGCCTCTAGGCGTCATGGTCCCTGCTTTGCAAGAGGACAGCATGCCCGATGCCTCTGTACGTATCATCAGTCATCCGCCCTGCTTGGTCAAAATGCTTGGGCGACAAGCGATTGGCCTAGATATTGTGCCCCAGACCAGAAGAAGCTTCAGTTACTTATGCGTTGCTCTTAGTTCCGGATCACCATGGCCGCTCTCGACCCTACTGAACCACCCGAGGCCGATGAAGATGGAAATATTCCTAACATTCCCCGCTCGACTTTGAAGCTCATTCGTCGCCGTGTCTCTCCTGAGGATGAGGAAGTGGACGAGGATCTTTTAAACCGGCTTCTGGCCAATCATAACGACGACGATGAGGATTCCGATGATGACGACGATGATGAGCCTAACGGCGGCCCCAGCGATAAAGCCAAGAGCCAAAAGGCAAAGGCGGAGGCTCTCAAGAAACTGATCGCCGCGGCTAATGCAGAGGACTCGGACGAGGAGATGGACGACGATGATGCCAAGCCCAATGGCACAAAGTCAAGCAAAAAGGGCAAAGAGCCCGCCACCTCTAGCGACGAAGATGACGATGAGAGCATATCATCCGATGATTTGGAGATCGAGGAGCTAGTTGTCTGCACATTAGACACTGAGCGGGTAGGTCTAGGTTCTGGTCTCTTTCGGCGCTTGATCGCTAACACCACTTCCAGAATTACCAACAGCCACTAGACATCACCATTGGCCCTGACGAGCAAGTTTTCTTCATTGCCAAAGGTACGCATGCTATTCACCTCACTGGTAACTACGTCGTCGAAGCCGATGATATATCCGACTCTGAATCGGAGGGTGATGAGGACTACGACCTGCCGGCTGGCATGGAGGGCTTTGACGAGTACGAATCGGATTCCGAGGCCGACGATCTCGATGATCTCGAAGATCCTCGTATTACGGAGATTGAGTCGGACGAGGAGGACGCGCCTAAGCTGGTTGAATCTAAGAAGGGTAAAAACAAGCGCGCCGCTGAGGAAGAAGCCGAGAGTCTGGACGATTTGATGGCAAAGGCCGAGTCGGTTGAGAAGCTTAGCAAGAAACAGCTCAAGAAGCTCAAGAACAACAAGGGCGAAGCCGTTACCAAGGAAGAAGCCAAAGCCGAGGCCAAGGAGATGCCGGCCAAGAACGATAAGAAGGTTCAATTTGCCAAAAACCTTGAGCAAGGGCCCACGGGCTCTACCGTCGTCGAAAAGACCGGCTCTCTAGGCGTCAAGGTAGTTCAAGGTGTCACCGTCGACGACCGCAAGCTTGGAACGGGCCGCGTCGTGAAGAAGGGCAACAGGGTCGAAGTTCGGTACATCGGTAAACTGACGGACGGCAAGGTCTTTGACTGTAAGCATTACCCCTCCTTACACCCTCATCGATGGCGATTATTGACCATCGTATAGCAAACAAGAAGGGTAAGCCTTTCAGCTTCAAGGCCGGCGCTGGTGAGGTAATTAAGGGATGGGACATCGGTGTCCAAGGCATGGCGGTCGGTGGAGAACGCCGACTGACCATTCCTGCGCATCTCGCGTACGGCAGCAAGTCTCAGCCCGGCATTCCTGGCAACAGCCAGTTGATCTTTGACATTAAGCTGCTGGCGATTAAATAAGCAGGACCATGTCGTGATTTCTGTTCCCACCGATCTGGCGCATGGCGCGTACTCATTCCTGCGTCTTTCTTCTCGACAGCAACTTATTGCTGGTCTGCGGATACCAATCTTGCTGTACTTGATCCAGTTCAGTACTGTGTTCTTCGGAACAGAGCTGGGCTTGTGGATCGTGGATGAGGCTGGACAAGGCCTGATTAAACCCATTCATTTCATGGGTCGCGCGGTATGGGGTCTCTGACCTGCGCGAGTCTGCTAGGATCCGGTCTTTGCCCTGGACATGGGGAGCAGATGTTGTTATAAGGGATGACGAGGTCTACATTGCATCAACGGCGCATCAAAAGTGGTCCCTGGGTTGGGAGAAATGATTTACCGTCTGTACGCATTTCACTCTGATGCTTTTCTTAGGTTAGATAATATATCGTGGAATCATGGAAAATTGTGACGCTCAGCATTAATCTGCCGCCGCTTTTTTTGTACTGGCGAAGTCAGACCTCTTGTGACCAAAAATGCCCCCCTTTCCCCATTATGTGTCTGCCCTAACACCACACGGGCGAGGAAGGAACTGGGTGCCCGGCAGGTAGGTACTTACCTAAGGTAGTAGACATTATGCCTTCCTGTGGGAGCAAACAGAGGCAAGGCAAGCTATAAGCATGAAAAGGCTGTTTCCATAACTCTTACAGACGATTTTTGGCCCATCGCCAACGGAAGTTCCGATCCAGTCCATTGGGCATGTACGCCTACAGCGACCCACGCAGCCTTACTACCTTACCTACTCCTGTCTTCCCAAGTGTCGTTGTCTTGCCTTGGTCCATATCCTTAGCTGGTCTTTGACGACCGGATAGGTAAACAATTATTAGATTCTGGTGTCCATGTCAAGCCCGGGTGGCCTCTTAGTCATTTGATGAATGGCATATCTGGGCATGGTAACGGCAGGCTGGATATTATCGCGTTCTTTTGCGTTTATAATCCATAGGTAGCTTTGCCCCAGTTCTTACCGTTGTCTTTTTATCGACATTATCGACGGTATAGTTAAGAATCGACGCGTTTCACAAGACGTGACCTCGGGAACGGTGGCTGGCCAACGGTATTGTCAAACACGATCCTTGACAACGACGCTCATATCAAACACGGATAGCTTTGAGGTAGGAGAGGGATCAGACGCCAGGGCTCCGATATCATGTCGGCAATCCGGACAATGAATAGCAGTGGTGAGTACGAGAATCCCTTCCGCAGCCCATTTCCCGTATACATACCTCGGCCTCATTGTATTCGGGCATACACGAGGTTCAGTAGCTAATTCTCTCTTCCACTCTCATAGCATCTGCCAATTCCACTAAAGAGCCGACAACATGGCCAGCCCCTTCGCCTACGCCGAGAGACCAATTCTCTGAGAGACATCGCCTCTTCGGCAAGATGTCTCTTCCTTTCCTCAAGACAACTTTCGGGGGGGCAGTCACCGTTATCCATCGTGTCAAACAAAAGTCTAGGCCTTCGGCTCTCCCGATGGAAGCGTCAGCAAACAAGCCCATGCAAGCTAGTGCACCAGCGATTCTATCCATATCCACATCGTACAGCAATACAAACTCGAGCGGAAAATCATCAGGCCCGACGATAGGAACCGGCACGACTGCGAAAACTTCTTTCGAGTCCAAGAAATCGGGCAAAAATGAGGAGACTGAAGAGAAACGACCGGCAAGCATAGTGCATCATAAGGAACCAGAGACGACACCAATCATTTCAGATTTCGCACTCGGCACGATCCAGGAAAGGATTGTGGAACCGCCCTCGCCCACCATTTGTACCGTTGAGAAGGCTGCGGCCGCTAAGATATACCTGGAAACGTACTTCAACGAGAAGCTCAATGTCCCTTCTCCTCGTTCCCTCCGCAAAAGATATCTGGAGAGTGAACTTTATCATTGCCTCGAACTGACCCCGGCCGAGAAGGACATGCGTAGGGCTGTCTTCTACGAGCATGAGACCAACAACCTTCGCGAAAGTCGAGCCTTGGCAGCGAAGAGCATCGGTGCCATAAAGGGGCAACACAATAAACTCGTCGACAGATATGAGGTTCTCAAGGTACTTGGGAAGGGAAGCTTCGGCGTCGTCAGGCTCGTCCGCGAGAAGACCGGCGACGGTGCCCGGCCGAGTGGTCGTGCATATGCTATGAAGGTAATTCGTAAAGCAGCAATGTTGAAGACAAGCCAAGAAGGACACTTGCGCGCAGAGAGGGACTTTCTCGTTGCCTCTGAAGGTTCGAGATGGTAAGCTATACACATACAAGCCCTCACCATTCGTCGAGTATTTCTCTTTCTCTTTCTTTTAGTAAAGGTGCTGGATGCTCATTGTGATGCCATACAGGATCGTCCCGCTTATCACGAGTTTTCAAGATATTGCGAATCTCTACCTCGTCATGGATTACATGCCAGGGGGTGACTTTCTTGGTCTCCTCATACGCGAGAATATCCTCAGCGAGCCCGTGGCCAAATTCTACATTGCCGAGATGATCCTTTGCATCGAAGAAGCGCACTCGTTACGTTGCATCCATCGAGACATCAAGCCCGACAACTTTTTAATCTCGGCCAGCGGTCACCTAAAGATATCGGATTTCGGACTAGCATTTGACGGGCACTGGTCACACGACACGGGCTATTACCATACCCAGCGGTACAGTTTGCTTTATAAGCTGGGTGTACCTGTAGAAGGCGACCGCACGGACCGAGCCGAGGGTCTCCAAGGCACGGTGAAATGGACGCAGGGGGTCACACAGGCTATGAAGAAGCACGAGCGCCAGCCGGTTATAGACGAGGCATCCCAGGCTCCCCGCGATGAGCCATTGCTCAACTGGCGCAACCGGAACAGCATTCGTAGCAGCGCTCGGTCCTGTGTAGGAACGAGCCAGTATATGGCACCCGAGGTCATCCGCGAGGGTGAGTACGATGCAAGATGCGACTAGTAGAGCCTCGGCGTCATCTTGTATGAGTGTCTTTACGGGCACACACCATTTCTTTCCGAAGAGGGTGGGCGCCAGCAGACAAAGAGGAACATTGTGAATCATGTACAGACCTTTGCCTTCCCGCCACGCCCTGTAATATCCAGACGGTGTTTGGATCTCATGGCCAACCTTATTTGCCCACGCGAAGAGCGTCTCTCCTCTAAACGGTACCAGACTCGAGACGCACGACCGGAACACCCGCCACTGGGGAAAGGCCGCATGCAGCAGCGGACGAGGGACCACAGGGGCCGTGCCGTGTACCCACACGATGCCGAAGACATCAAGGCGCACAAGTGGTTCCGCGACATCCCATGGGAGCAACTGCATCTAATCACACCGCCGTTTGTGCCACAGATTTCTTCCGTCGAGGACACACACTACTTTGACGAGGAAGAGCCCATCTCTGACTGGTCCGAGTCAGCTGACGAGGACACAGACTCCGATACAGATCAAGAAGAAGATATTGAGCCGCCGCCGCCGCCGCCGGTAGGTTTGGAGGTCAACCCGCTAGCTACCTACGCAGGGGTAAATACGCCCATCCCTAGGATGCAGGCTGGTCACCCGTCGACGGTGATCCGGCGCAGCCCACAGAAGTTGGCTGCTATTCAGTTACAGCTAGCAATTTTCCCACGGAGCGCAAGGGGGATGCTCGCGCAGTTTGTAGCGACGCCCTATGACTCAAACCGCCTCAAACACATGGACAAGGAGATTGAGGCTATGGCGCTGGTGGTCGGAAACCACTATACGAATACCACCGGGCAGCCGTTCCTGGACGAGAGCCAAGAGAATGAAACTGTGGCACTGGCACAAGAGATGAAAGCATTCGTGCGTGAATTCGGCCGCCGCGAACGCAAGAGGCCCCGTGACCGCCTCCTTCGGGACCCAAGAACCAAAGCGACTGTGCTGGAGATACGAAAGGAGACCGCTTTTCTCGGATACCAGTTCAAATGTGCCGCGGTCAAAGCTGTGCCCGATATGATGACGTTGGATGGCGCAGACGAAGAGGTAGAAGAGGGGATAACGGTATGGGTCGCTGAGGTGAAGAAGATGGCCGAATTCGACAGCGCACATGACAATTCTCCCTGTGCAACTGCATATGGAACCGTGGCCATAGGGCCCGAGGGGATGGGGCTGGGTGTCGGTTGGGCAAGGTGAGTAGAAGAAGGCGAAACTGGGCTGACTGACCGAGGTGTGGATGCGGCCCGCCTTAGGACATCAAAGCTCGGAACTGGGAGTCCGGAGGTCTCGTATAGATATCTGGTCGATGTCGAGGTGATTCGGAGAGAGTAAAACCGTACACATTAATTTGTATGGTTACAGGCTGGAAGAAAGACGCCCTTATTATCCCATTATTATTGTTTCGTCCTTGAAACTATACCCTAGTAGTCCTGTATAAAGCTGCATCACCTTAGACCTTAGTCATCACCTATTAAATAAGACCACAGACCTATGCATTTGCCATTGATACCTGAATCCCATGAGCTGAGCCACCTAAAATCTTGCCCATCAAACATTACCTTTGATTATCTCCATACATGATCATAAGTCGTGAACACGGAAATTGGCCTAATATAACTAAGCCAAAGTACATGGGGCATTAGATGCACCCGGGGGTATATGTTTTTGTACCCGGCGTCTCATCGTCGACAGCCGAGCTTTATTTCATTTTACCAAACCTTTCCTCCTTCAGCGCCCTGGTGGCCAAGCGTCTCGGGCGCCATACCGCTCGCCACGGCGCGCGCATTACGGAGTTCCCACTGCAGCTCCCGCAGCTTATTAAGCTCGGTCGGGTAAAAGAATAGGGCGAGAAGCAAGGTGACGATACCGAGGGGGAAGCCCAGACTGCTGACGACGAG
Source organism: Poronia punctata (assembly GCA_022579005.1). Taxonomy (NCBI): domain Eukaryota; kingdom Fungi; phylum Ascomycota; class Sordariomycetes; order Xylariales; family Xylariaceae; genus Poronia; species Poronia punctata. The sequence continues at coordinate 19,058 of MU401641.1, forward strand.
TAGTCCGAAGGCGCCCTTGCCTTGGGGCAGAAACCAGACGGCTACATAGCTGGCTAGAACGACGATACACCAGAAGATGGAATTGGCCATGCTGAGGAGGCGTCGGCGGCGGGTCTGTCGGGCGTAGATGCCGATTAATTGGACGATCTCGTCGTAAGCGGATAAAGGGAGGCGAGGTGGGGGGGCGGAATCGAGGGAGGTGAGTTGTTGGTCGAATGCTGTGCGGTCGCGGGATCCGCGGCGGTAGGATGATGCGGTGGGGGATTGGAGGTAGGTTCCTTGTTCCATCATGGCGGTTGCGCGGTCGATGTCGTTGCCGGTGTCGGCGGATGTGAAGCTGCTGCTGCGTAGGGTTGGGTGTCTGCCTCGCTTTTGTTGTTGTTGTTGTTCTTGTGGTGGTTCTTTTGTTACTATGCCCGAGTCCATGCTAGGGGTTGGGCGGGCGCGTTGGTTGGGGTTTCGGGTTACTGTTCTCGACTTTATGGGAGCGTCATCTGCAAGGGTCGGGGATGGGGCGCGGGTCGGGGAGCGGGAACGGGAACGAGATGTGGATTTCCGCCGATGCCGCCGTCGTGGCCGCGGTGGTGTCGGCGTATGGAGTACCAGTGTAGTCTCGACGGAGAAATGATTGCTGAGACTACATCCCAACTCCGGATGACGTGCCACTAGCCCGACGCGCGCATCTTTGACAACCCAGCCTGGCGGTGCTGCTGGTGCGCTCCGGACGTCGCTGAATGTGTTATTCGCGCTGAGGATCTCACTCAGCTCAGTCGGCCAGACATGGGGGTCGCCGCCGCGGGAAAAGAAAATGTAGTCGATGCGTCTCCCATCACCGTCGGGCGTATCGGGCGGAATAAGCATGGGCCGTTTGCCGGAACGCAAGGCTCGCTGCTCAGATGTCGGCCAGGTCCACGTATTATACACGCTACCAGTCGTCACACCATTATCAGCTATGTTGAACGCGGCCGTGGGGGTCTGGCGGCCGCGAACTCGTTCTAATTCATCAGATATACCCCCTAAGGAGGAATCGGGATATAATACCCTCCAAGCGTCACGGATGGGGGCATGTGTCGTTAATAACCGGTACGGAAGGGAGAATGGTGTGGCATTAAACCCAGAAAGCACAATGGCGAGGTGGCCACGCTCAGCGGCTCCCCTTGCGAGCTTTGCAACTTCCCATGATTGCGATAGCCGATGGACGGCGGTGCTGATATAGTCCCAGGACCCCTCATAGTCTGGGTGTGTCTGCCACGCTGTTAGCTGCATTTTCTCCAAACGGCCAACTCATCTAAATAACAGTTGAATGGCTCCGAGAGTGGTATTGGAATACATTTGTGTTAAAAACTTGGACAACGTCTTCTTCATCTTCCCCGTAATGGATCCGGGCACACGCCACACCATGACCCTGGTACCAGCCGCCTCGAAACAGCTGTGTAGGCCACCCGCAGAGCGAGTAAGGGACCACTGCACACGAAACAAGATCTTGTGGTTAGCCATTTGCTGCCCGGAAAGGGGGGCTAATATGGGGGAAGAGCCAAAAAAAATTTGGCATACTGCTACTCTCTTCGATAGGCCATCGCGATAGGATGACCAGTCCACTACCAAAGGCACCGCTGTAATAAAACTTGCCAAAAGGTAGGGTGAAGCGCGTCTCTCGCCTGATACTCAGGTAATCTTCGTATTCGAAACATTCTTGCAGAGCAACGATATGAGGTACAGGCTCAGCTGTTGCCAAGTACCGTCCTATTGCCGCTATACGCTCTTCACGGTAGGAACTCGAGTACTTCCTACCCCAGCAGTTCAGGGTTATGAGGTTGAGCTCAACGGGTCGCTCGTCCATGGCAACCGGTTTTTGAGCAATGCGATGGATACCCTCAAGATTCAAAGCCGGCCAACCAATTTTCTTGTTACATATAGAAGTAATTGTGAACCAGATGGGATCTGGGCACTTACAAAAAAGACTTCTTAATGTTTTGCTAACGAACAGAGTAGGTAGGTAGGTTAGGGTATCCTGTGATTAGGGTGACGAATATCCAGGATAAGAACTTGGTTCCTGCGCTAAGACTCCCGCTATTGAATGGGGGGGGGGGGGGGTTGCCGTTTTTTATAGTCGACCGTCACTCGGTGGCTTTTATGTATCGACACCTGCTGCTTTCTTTGCACATTGGCATCCAGTTGCACCAAAACGGTTTCCACGATGTCGGGACGAACCTAGCCTTGCGCAACCAAACAGGCCATCATAAAGCCACACAATCCGACAGAGACAAATAATTGTTAGACAAACATGAGGCGGGTTGAACGGGAAATGGTGGATATACAATCTCAAACATGAAAGAAAAGAAAGTGTAGCTCGCACGCGACGGGCCGAGGAGGCGTACAAGGATGTCAGGAAATCAAATAAACGATCATGTCCCCTCAAGGCATAATACCGACGTTACAATATATACCAGGGAATTATGTTCGTGATAAGATGAATGATGATGATGACGACGGGCCAGACCTCGCAGGCTCCGACCCCACCGACCTTGCATCATAAGTCATTATGGGAGTTGACTGTTGAAGTTACTTGTATGTATGTGTACAAAGACCCGTGTCTGTCCCGCTTTACGCAGGGTAGGGCAGGGCAAAAGGAACGCACGGCGACCGAGGTGTTTGTGATATAACCGCCAACTCCCGGCAGGTTCCAAGATTGCGGATGCAACCGGATGATGGGAAAAACGCATGCAATGTAACCCTCTTTTTAAGTCTTTTAAGATTGTTGAAAAGAAGGAAGGCCCGGAGATCAGACCTATTGTATCTATAGCACCTGCCTTGTATACATCTTGACAGGCTGGGTATGACATCTCATAAGCAGAGGGACGGGAGAAAGTAGGGGAATTTGGCGGGGCTCTGCTTAATGAACAAGTGGGAACGATCAGTAGACTACCTACTTGAAAGTTTCCCATATAGATAGAGTGCATATAAAAGTCATTATAGTATTGTATTATCGGCTAGGATATTTTCAAGTTGCTGTATGTGGAAGTAAATCCTAGCGCTCTGACAGTCTCCCTTTGTTAACAGAATGAATCACAAATGCGAAGAAATCTGCAATCTCCCCATTTCAGCCCAATCCATTTCCTGCACTCCTTTTCATAATGCTCTTCAACTGTAGATAGCCTCACAGAATGAATGCCGTAAAAGAGGTTCCTGTAATAATTACCTACCTGCACACGAGCGACGTAGACGATGTTGAGAACTTGCAGTAGCGCGTATGCATGGTCTTCTACTTTACCTATTCCATCTTTAGCGTGAAAACCAGTAGTGGGTCAGCTCGGGGGAAAGTGTGCCTCTGTACTGACTCTGATGTACCAATCAATTACCCCATCGTAACTCCTTCTAAAAAGTTACCCAAGGCTACAAGTTACATAATTACAACATTGTTATAATAAAGGCATCATGAAACAAGTTCAGCCTTGTCAATCCCCATTAAAATACACAAAGCTGTGAATTGTTGTCGCATTATATCCTATCCAAGTGCGACGGAAAAAAAAAAGACATCCCACCTCCAAGGAAACCGAACCTTTCTCCTACCTTCCTACATACCCGATGGCCGGCATCGAAGTCCAAATACCTGCCATCAGGCCACCGTCCAAACGCCGCAGAGTACAAGACGATAATAAAACCGATTTCCCAACGCGTTACAAAAGCACGGAAAAAGAACCAGATCTACCACTACCAGAGCCGCAGAAGAGTAGTAGTAGTAGTAGGGTACGCGTATCAGTGCGCGGGAAGAAGAAATCATCGGCAGCAGCAGAAATACGGGGGCGATCACGGAGCACTAGTAGCAGTAGTAGTAGAAGTCGAAGTCGAAGTCGAAGTCGGAGTCGGAGTCGCAGCCGAAGTCGGACAAGCAGTCGAGAGAACAGGAAACGAGAAAACGAACCATATTACTCCAGCGATCGATCACGGCATAGTCGCTCCCCTCTAAGCTCACGGTCGAGATCGAGATCAAGATCGACATCTTCTAGATCAAGGTCAAGATCCAGATCCCGGTCCCGGTCCCGGTCCGATAGTTTGCGGTCGAGATCGCCAACATCACCATCACCGTCCCGGGAGTCCATATCCCGCTCTCCAAGAGATGATACAGATCCATTACAACAGAACACCGACGAACAACAGCAACAACAACAACAACAACATGAAGACTCGACGCCACCAGCGCGACAACCCGCCCGACCACATTACGTGCCCCGACTTCTCCTAGCCGGACACCAGAAACCCATATCACAAGTACGCATCTCGCCCGACGGACGATGGATAGCGTCGTCGTCCGCCGACGCCACGATACGGATATGGGAGGTGAGTACGGGACGACACATGGACACGCTGGTCGGTCATATGGCAGGGATATCGGCGGTGGCCTGGTCGCCTGATTGCAAGACACTTGCGTCGGGGTCCGACGACAAAGCCATTCGGTTATGGGATCGCGCCACGGGTAGACCGGCGAAGATGAAACCTCTATTGGGGCATCATAATTACGTCTACTGTCTTGCCTTTTCGCCCAAGGGGAATATCCTTGCTAGCGGAAGCTACGACGAGGCAGTGTTTTTATGGGATGTTCGCGCTGGGAGATTGATGAGGAGTCTACCGGCGCATAGTGATCCGGTCAGTGGGATCGATTTCTGCCAGGACGGTACGCTGGTCGTGAGCTGTAGTACGGACGGGTTAACGTAAGTCTCTTTTTTTTCTATTCGCACCCTTGAATACCTAACCTACCTAGCCAAAAGAGACTCAATTTGACTGACGGAAACATCGTAGACGAATATGGGATACCTCGACCGGCCAATGTCTCCGCACCCTGGTCCACGAAGACAACCCCCCGATAACATCCGTCTGTTTCGCGCCCAACGGCCGGTACGTCCTAGCCTTCAGCATGGACTCCTGTCTCCGACTATGGGACTACGTCTCGGGAACCGTCAAGAAGACGTATTCGGGCCATAAAAACCAAGGCTTCAGCATAGGCGGATGTTTCGGTTCCGTCGACGGTGAAGCAGCCTTCATCGCCGCCCCGAGCGAGGACGGCGAGATCGTCATGTGGGACGTCAGGAGTAAAGAGGTCGTCCAGCGGATCCGGAACGCGCACGACGGTGTCTGTTTCTGGGTCGATGTCTGGAATGATGTCATGGTCAGTGCTGGCCAGGACGGCAAGATTAGAGTGTATAAGCATCGCTCGCTTCTTCCAAAGACGAAAGAAGAAGAAGAAGAAGAAGAAGGAGGAGGGACGAAGCCAGATATTAATGGTGTCGTTACAACCTTGATCCCCACCAAAGGAGAAGTGGATGATGCTGGTCCTCCTATCAAAAGCGACGACGTGGAAATGGAGGGTTAAGAAATGGGAAAGACAGGGGAAGAAAAGGTAGTACAAATTACTACAATGGTAGATACGATTCTTGCCTACCATTACTCGAATGCTTTTTCGCTCATGTTGTGATCTTGGGCTATACAAGAAATCAAAGTAATTGTGAGCATCGACCCCTATTCAGATAGTTGTCCAATTTTCAAGATCATGTACGAGTGAGTGATGGCTCTTGTACTTGAAGGATTTGACAACAGAGGGTCAATTTGAGCGTGCCTTGGGACTTGAACCGTAATAACTACCTACCTGACTATAAGGACTCTTGCAAAATACCAAGGTGAAGACAGTCTATGGAATGTGACAGGAAACGAAGAGCGATTCAGCTATTTTTTTGCTGGTAGTCACAAAATAGATGCAAAGTGCGCACCCTCCAAACTCCAAATTTGCCTCCAATAACTTTAAGCAGGAACATTTTATATGCCATCCTCATCCACTTTTCCCCGTTCAAGAGGTTTTTCGTAATCATCGTCGGGGCCCGCGTCTTCAGTGATCAGCAAACGAGCATACAATCTTTAGATGGTTTCCCATCCGCCGTTATTTATATCGGCTTCGAGCCTCCGACTGATGTAGCTGGGAATACCGTGGCTAAGCCATATGTTTCGGACCATCGAGTCGTATCTCTTCTGGCTGAGAAATAGCTGTCGACCATGTCTCAGTCCTATGTCGACCTCGCCGTATTTGTCAATGTAAGGGGCATTGTTGAAACTCCCCGATCCTCGATGCGCGTAGTAGAGGGCACATTTGCGAACGTTGATAAATGCTCCGATATTTCCCTGGCATCTGAAGGGAAAAGGGAAAAGGGAAAAGCTATTAGTAATTTACCCATGCCGAAATATCATCAAGCAAATAAAGCGAGCTTACCTTAGTCGCATATGTTGTTGAGCGCCGCCGAGCCGCATCTTTGGCTTGTCAACACCAGGTTCCTGATACTCGGTAAGACAACATATCGTCTGTCCACAAAAGATATCGCCACACATAAGACAGAGGATGGGGTCGGACACGTCCTTGCCCGTCGTGGGACATCGTCGTTTCGAACATTCTTCGATGAGCGTGTCGAAGTTCTTGGGTAGCCCTATCAGCTCGAAGATGGCTGGATGGCTAATCTGTGCCGAGATGGGTAGACCGTTGTCCGGCATGTTGTTTGCTCTCCAGCGGCTCTGATGGTCGAACCAGTTGTAGACTAGGCCAACCACGTAGGGCGACCAACCGTACTGACTGCCGAACGGGGTCAATGCGCTGCACATTTCGTCAAACGACGGCAATTGCAAGGCCGTCGCCAGCCGAGTGAGTTCGTCGGCTTCGGGGTTGGTCGGCACGTGGCTGTTGAAGTCGACTCCGAAATGGACATGGAGAAGGACTGCCGTTTTGCGGAGGAAGACTAGTGCATATTTCTTGACAAAGGAATACAAGTTTGCCAAGCCGTGCAATGCCGGCTGGTCAAACCCAACGCTGATGGACTGGTTGGGCCTCTCTCCCCCGGCCGGGCTGACTTTCATGTCGGTCATGATGATATGGTCAAAGAAGCCGGCAAAGTTGTTCATCGCCGCGTCGTTGGGGTCACGGCTGCCCATGTCCTCGAGCCACTTGGACAGCGGCATGTTTCGGCACACCTCATGCGCCACCTTGGCAATCTCAGCGAGGTAGCAGAGACGGACGATGTGCATCGGCTCTACGCCGTGCGCGAACGATAGGCCAAACATGGCCTCGCACATGAATATAAACAGGTCTTCGTTCAGGAGCGGCGGCGTCACCGGCGCTTCCGCCAAGTCGGCCGGCGATACGAAGAGCTGACGACGTTGTCGGTCACTGTTCTGGCGGAATTCGCGCTCCATCGGGTTGAACCCCTCGCGTTTAAGGCCGCCGACCGAGATATACGAAGATACCGTCTCGGACAGGATTCGGAGTTGGATCAGCGTCTGTTCGGGCATCTTCTCAATCAACGTCATCCCGTACTGGGCTTCAACCCCGCGCTGTTGAATCTCGGCAGCTGAGATGGAGTAGCCCACGGACCGTGCTAGCGTGCTGCTGCCTGACAACAATTCGTTTTCGTCGTCGTCGTCGTCGTCGTCGCCGGCAGGACCGATGAGGTTGTTTTTCCGCAGCGTGTCGCGTAGCCGTTGGTATACAAGCCCGAACTCGGAGCTAGCCGTCCGTCCTTCGGGCGACCGAGGCCGGATACTCGAACTCGGCGTTAGTATGGAAGAGAGCATCTCCCCAAACGGGGTATTCGAAGGCGTCGAATGGGCCGTGCTGGACTCGCGCGATTTCTCTCGTGAGGGACCGCCGTGAGTGTCCGATAATCTGGTCCGTAAATGCTCGGAAAAAACGCTTAGGGAGTGCGTCCGAGACCCTTGTATTCCCGGAGCGTCATAGTTCCTGACGTAGTATTCGATGAATTCACTGAAGTCAGACTTGCTCTGGAGGACGCCTGGGTAAGACTCGACTTTGCCATCCCACGTGATGGGAAGGAATGCGTTCCCAAGCGCTTTACAGAGCGGACAGACGAACTCTAACCGGTCCAGAAACTCGGGATGATGGCGAGCAATCTGATGTCCGTGTCTCCGGACCATGGCATCCATGTACGTGTCGAAGCAGCTGAAATGCATAATGTGGCCACACCCGACTGCGACTGGGCCCGATCGACAGAGCCGAGCTGGGAATCCCTTCCCGATACCTTGCCTTTCCGTCATGAACTTTTCACCCGCAGAACTGATCTTCTCGACCATGGTCCTATTTTCGCCAGCAACGCCGAACGGCCGGATGTCCTCTGCGGACCGATCGAGATTGCCCGGCGTATTCGCTGCCTCCCTTACGAAATCGGCGTCTTGGAGATCCGTCTGCCGCAAGATCTGGCTCTCGGTGAAAAGTGCAAAGGTCCCGTATAGACGTCCGTCGTCTGTCTCTTCCTGACACAAAATACAGGTGCCGCTGGGATACTTCCAGAAATTCTTCTGCTCTTCTACCGGCTCCGCATCTTCCAGATCCTCCAGATCTTCCTCTCCCCAGTCAATGTCACCTTGCATTTCCAAGAAGCTCTTCTGCTGCTGCTGAAACTGTGCCATTACCTTGGCTTGCCGGTCTAGGGCCGCCCTCTTCTTCCTCTCCCGTTCTTCGTCGACGCCCTGGGTATTAGCGGGTGACGCGGTATCGATACGATCTAGGGGTATCCCGTGTCTCAGGTATGCCGCATCGAAGTGCTGCGGTAACTTCTGCCTCATCCTCTTCAAGATGAGACCAATCTTTGGATGGCACGTCTTAAACTCCTCTTTCGTATACAGCAGATCCAAAAGTGATACAATCGTCTGCGCCGTGGGTGCATATGGTACTAGACTGCGTCGGGAATGCGTGGATAGGGCCATCTGAACGAAAGATTCCGGCCCGGCCAACTCGTTTTCTGTTGAACCGTCTTCGGCAATCGCAATAAGTACCAGATGCAAGACAACTTGTAAGAACGTCTCCACCCGAGTGACCGGTACTTGACGGCCAGACTGGGCCGCCACAAGGGCGTATGTGAGGGAATAGTAGATTATCTGCGCAAACATGCCTGTTGACGTGAAGTTGGCCAGACCGACAAAGGCTCCAGTCCCGATAGGCCTGAGCCTGGGCTCGTAGACTATGTCCTCGGGGGCTTTCCCCGTCTTCTTCGCCATCCAGTTACGATAAGCAGTCTCTGATTCTTCGCGTTGGTTCTTGTTGTAGTGCGCGACGTACGGGTCGATGTCCTCGATGAAATGCGGCTTGAGCTCAAAGGTCCCCACGTCCGATACCCCCTCGGGTGACTTGAAGGTGGAAACTTGGTCCAGCACCCTGTTGAAATCCTCGTGGTCGTGGAACTTCTCCGGAAGTTTGTTCGCTATCTCGTTGAAGGATAAGGGCTTGAAACAAAGGATGTGGGTGACATCACGACGAAGGGCCATTAGATGGGTCTCTTGCTCGTCCGTGGTGGGAACTAGGGGTATGCGATCACTTAGTAATATGATCAGCAGATGAATCATGTCTTCCACCACATCCATGCACTGGGCCGGGTCTGACGAGGCCGAGGGGACCTCGTACACGCCCTTCACCCAGCTTTCCATGCCAAACCGGTCGACAATGGAAGCCAGGACCCGCCCGGGATCGCAAACCACCATGGCGGTCTGAAGAAGGAAGATATCTCTCGCGTGAGTGACATCTCTGGTGACGATGTTCCTATAAGTCATGGCCTGATGACGTAGGCTGATACCGTTGCGAACCCACATGCCTGCCTTGATCTGGGCCAACCATGTGCACACCCTTAGCGGAAAGTCAAAGGCGGCCATCAAATAATCTTCGGCCGTGTAATCTCGCCTCGGCAACGACTTGCGGCCCATCGATCTAGGTGCCATTTTAAGGTCCTGGGCCGTGAAGCTCAATATCGATCTGAGTTGTTGGGTTGACATGTGCCTTCCACACTCGATAAGCCAGGAAAGCGTCGAGTGCAAGGCATGGTGGAAGCTAATCGGTTGATCTTCAACGACAAACTTTACGACATCGTACTTGGTGCTTTCTCCGGCAAACTCGAATCCGGAAATAGGTTTGAACCGGGTTTCGTCTTTGATTTCGGATTGCGTAAATCTGGCCCGCTCAGCTCCAATCGAGTTCACGATAACGAGCTTCGCCGTAAGCCGGATGGCTCTGGACAAAGACAGAGAATCTTCTTCCGGAAGATGTCGGAACGATGCTGCAAGAAGCCGGCAGAGTTTATTGATTTCTCGCGTCATAAGAGAAGCACCAATCCAGCTGTCGGTTTCGTATTCGACGTGTTCTCCGACGGCACGGACGTTTGGGCAAATTCCTTGGTGGAGTTTGACCAGGTCGAGGAACTGCAACAGATAGCGTTCTTCGGTCCGCATGCGCTCCTGGACATGGGGGGAACCGAGTAGGTATTTGAGGTCGACGTAAAAGTGATACAGACGGCGATTTGTAACGGATCCATTGTCAAACCCCAGTACCGCGTTAGAAGCCACTTCGAATGGATGACCTACTTGTCGTGTGGTTAAGAAGGTATAGAGTATGGCCATCAGAGTCGTCAGAAAATTGCCTCTTTCCACCACCTCGGCTGTTATTGATGGCGTGGTCAACATCTGCAGCGAGATGTTGATGATGGAATGATCGGGCTCACGATCGCCTATGAGATACAGTTGAGCCAGAGTGGTATACAGTGCCGAGAAGCGTAGACCCAGGATTCGTTTGAATGCCGGGATGGTGACAACAGTCGATATATACAGCGCTCGCAGGTCGTTGCGAACCTTCTTCCACAGACGGAGGTCAAAGAGCACAAGCCAGTCCAAGCGCACACGCTGAAACACATCCTCGTATGGGTGGAGGTTGTCACGCTCTGTATAGGCCGCAGGCGTCTCGACCCAGTATCTGCCTGGCCTGGGGGGCCTGTTTTCGTCTGCCCTGGCCATGCCTGGTGTTTTTGGTATTTCCAGATTTGCTTTAGCATAAACTGTCGGCGCTATAAGCGGCTCTGCCGTATCAGAATCGGACGGCGTGAGATCTCTCTCCCGGTTGGCTCGCCTAGGCGCGGGCGGAGGCGGTGGTGGGGGTGGGGGATATCCCCCTATCGCCTCTTCCTCCTCGAGAGATGTGACGGCCGGAACGAGCCAGTCAGCCACGGGATTGTCATTCTGGTTTTGCCTCGGGTGGGCGTCTACCATCATGACGTCATCATCATCGTCAACATCATCTTCCTCGTCTTCATCTACATCATCGTCGCCGTCGCCGTCGTGCTCTTCTTCGTCTTCCTCCCCCCCACTCGACGGCGTTCGGTTGCCGTCATCCATATCGTCGTCTTCGTCTTCATCGTCCCCGTCGGAGTCTAACAGGCCGGCACGTGTACGTATCCGAGCTATCGTCGCACCCCGATCGAGCAAGAGAGCAGTTGCGCCGAGATCATACTGCAAGTTCTCTATCTTTTCTTCGTCTTCGATTCCGTCCTTCCCAGGGACAGCATGAGTCCCGGGGCTACCTTTACGCCAGGGGCTGAGGAGCTCCTCACAAACAATGTTTCTCAGGACGTTGTGGTCACTACCTACAGAGCAACCAGCGATGTCGTTGAGCCACTCGATCATCGAGCCACACATTTGTTCGCGGAAGGTTTCCCGTGACGAGCGGATCGTAACTGTTATCTTAATTTGCTCTAGTATGGTTGCATAGCTGAGGAGCTTGTTGATGTCCGAGTCATACGTCAAGATACTCCTCCCGATCGAATCTGTCTCGAGTGCCTTGGCATAACCCTCCTTCAAAGTAGTGCGACAAGCCCGGGCTACTTGGGATTGTACCTCGTACACCGTGTGCTTCTCATCGTTCCAGAGTAGCAGGGCGAATTCTTCGGGGGACTCGGCATCACCACCATTATAAGTTGCGCTCAAGCGGGACATCTTTTCGTCGCGTTCAATAGACTCTCTGCTCTTAGGCTGGCGGAGCTGTTCGGGTGCGCAGGATACAACGTCACAAATGAAGTCGAGGACCCGGGAAATAGTCATGCGAATGTTGGCCGTAAGGTCTACAGGGAGCGACGGCACTTCTTTCCCCTTCCCTTTGGATCGCTCCTGGCTCTGTTCACTGTGGATGGTGCAAAACATGGGAAGTTTCCATGCCTCTGGATCTCCACAATCGCAGCAACCACTATTTCCTGGGGAGACGTTTATGCGCACGATATGATCGGTATGATCGGTAGAATCAAAGCACTTGCTGCAAAGACAGCATGTGTCATCGGTGCTGCAGGTTTTACAACTGTAGGTGGCCTCGCCGGCCCTGAAAATGTGGCCACATGCTTTGCCTCGGGCCGCCTCGGTGTACTCGGCACCCTCCAGCGCGCCTTGGGCCTCCCGAAGCTTCAGAAGTCCACGCCTATTGACCTTGCCGTCCGGAAAAAACAGGCGCAGGTACTCAGGGCGGCCTCCTGCCATGGACCAAAACAGATTGTAGAGAAGGTCACAAGACGCCGCCTCTCCGTACCGGTATCCATGTTGTTTAGGTAGCTCCCTTAGAAGCTCGCAGAGCTGCTGCTCTTGTGTAGACATTGTCGTGTCCATGATTATGCAGAGTATTCGACCATACTTGGCTCGAAAGGACGTATATCATACGGCTCTTTAGGAGGAACGCACATGTGGCCTTTACGAGCCTCGGCCGTACGGACTTTAAAAGGTGGTATGCGTGGTTCTGGGCACGAAAGGTCGTTGTAGGATGGCAAATAGGAAAGGTGCGTCGATGAATGGTGGTCGACGGATACGTCCGGTAGCTCTTCTGGCGATGGATGGTGGGGCTTGTGAGTAGCTGACCAGTCACCAACCGCGGGGTGGCGTGGGCAGGAGTTGAACTATGAAGACTTGCAAGAGAAACTAGGATTCTAGAACCACTCACTACGTAACGGCTCTGAAGTTACTTGGGCCTTCTATGAATGTGAAGGAACACCGAATACCGTCATTTGGCTATAGAGAGTTTGTGATTATTACAATGTTTTAAATAGACTAGAATACCTAGGCTCGAGAAACAGAACGATGTTCATCTCTCGAGGTTGGTACGCATTAGGTAATGGTATACCTACATACCCCTACTTTAGGAACTTTAGGATGTACCTAGTCTACTAACCTTGTTTATCAGATCATCCTTCCTTCCTTTTTATTTTTCACTTCTTGAAAAGGGCCCACTACCTACCCTTTTAGGTATTATCGTCAGCTTCACTTTTGACCTGACGATAATTGGAATGGATCCGACTGCTAGGTCGTTAACATAGCAGCGAAACCATAACCTGGCTACCTACCTTACCTAGGTAGCCAAGGTCCAAAAAAGCGACTACAACCTACCTTGCGTAGGTCCAAAAAAGCGGCCTGCCTTAATGTAATTTTTTTTTTTTTTTTTTCTAGTCAAGGTTAAAACCTTAAAAAAACAAAAGAAAATTGGTATTTCGAACGCAGCCCTTAATAAAAAGGTACGGGCAGGCAAAAGGGTTTTTTTTTTAGATTTTTCCTTTTTTTTTCCCTTGTGCCCCTAAGTTTACAAGTAAAGTTACGTTATCTAATAAAGTCTACAAACAAGATACGCAATACGCAGGTACCCCTAGCAACGCAAAATTAGTAAAAGACTTGCTTACAGTGTCCCTTTTCTTTTTTACAAGGTAACCTAAGCTTAAGTATATTTTAGAAGCCTAAATACTCTTGCCGTCTATCCTAACATAAACCCAAAAAGAGGTCATGTAAAGAGCTATACTATTAGGTAGCAAGAGGCGTCGGCTGGCTATAGTCCTAGGTACTACCCTAGTTACATATAGCCACAGTCAAGAGGTCAAAGCCACCCTCCCCCCTTAAGATAGACGTTAAAATTCTACTACTACTACTACTACTTGTTTATCAGATAAGAGGCTTCGTCGCAGGTGACACTGTGACAGGCCCACAGGTTCGGACGTGTAGAGAGAGGTGCCGGGTTCTCTTAAAGTGGCAGGTTAGAGCTAGGAATATTGTAGATTAGTTGGTGACTGCCTCAGAAGCTACTTTTTAGACATAATGACATGGGGGATCATCATTTAAGTTTGACTCGCACCGATGAAGGAGTCGTCATTATAAGCTTTAGGTACATACCAGGCCTAGGCCAGTCTAGTAAACTATCTCTCACGTAAGTATTGACCAATTCCAAGGTCAGGCATGCGTTCCAACGCTCTCTTAAACGTTGGACCAGTGTTGAATAGACTGTCTCCTTCTTTTTAGACGTCTAGAGGTATTGGTTTCTATAGTTGAAAGTATATTTTGACGTTAGGAAAGTGCGGCTATCTCCCAACCTGTAAAGGAGTGTTTGTTGACTAGACCTAGCAGGTCGTGGTATGGTAGGTATGTGATCCCAGCCGTTATGTCACATAGGTATGTAATATCCAGCTATCTACATGAGGTAGGTATGCAGGTAGCGAGTAATATCCAAATCATGTATGTTTGTATGCATTAGACAGTCCTCGTCTTTAGGACATGTGTGCATTTTGGGTATTGCTAGGATGCTCTGCCTACTCGTGTACTCGTAATAAACCAGCCCTGTTCGTCCCTGCTTCTTGTTTCCCTAACATGTGGCTCATACTATCATACCTACCTACACATGGTTTGCGGCAGGCACCCGCAGTGATTAGAATATGTAGCAATGGTATTCATGTGTTTATATGGTACCCGGGACATATAGCTACCGCGTTACATACCTACACAGCTTCGTACATATAACAGACCATGCTCTCTGCCTGAGTTGGCCTGTCGAGTGAATGAAATCCGCCTAGCCCGATTTCGAGGATGGCGAGTTACTAACCCTGTCTTGTTACCATTTGTTCGATCAGAGACATATTGCTGATAGGTCCAAGGCAAATAAAAATATACGCACTGGTCACTCTACTTTGCCCCAGAACACTTGGTTTAGTCCCGAGGTATGCAGATAGGCGGTCGGGTCTCCTATTTCTCGTCATGTCCCGATTTGATCCGTTGGTTTCTAAACTAACTGTCGAGTAGCTTCCATGATCGAGCAGCTAATATTGTACGGGCATGCCATATCACGCCTTTGCGAATTTCCGGTCCAGACACCCTTAAATAATAGATACCCAGGCGGTGGTCAAGCGAAGAAAACAGCACAATAGGTCGTATATGTGCAGTGTACATGGCTTGTATAAAAAGAAAAAAAATGTATTGTTGGTGACAACCGCTCTATCCCTGTGTAGATCTATATTGTACAATGCAGAGTCGCTCGTTGCGCACCTCGTCTTTGACGTCAAGTGGCCTTTGACAGGGTCGTCCCTCGTCTCTAGCGATCGGGATACGTTATGGATTATTCCTCGTCAACATATCGGGACCGGATATCTTTCCATTGGCGCTATATCGTTGGTTGTCAGCTTCAACGCGCTTATCACAAATCGAGAGGGAATGCGACTCACGCCCCTGTTGATGTTGTCCCAGAGTTTGTCCATGCCAGAGTTGTATCCCCTGAGTAGCCATTAGCAAGCCTGCTCTGCCCAATCATCCCTATGCAACGTACAGCTCGAAAGCGAAAGCCCCGGCAAAGACCACGCCCAGCATAGTGACGTTCCGGCGGAATAGGAAGCTGCGGTGGCGGTCGGGGTTAGTATGTTTGGTTCGATTGTTCCGGTCGGTGGTGAACTTGCTTGTAGATGGGACTCTAAAATTGCGCGATTAGTTCCATGCCGTACATTAGGCGCCAGCGGGTTAGAGACGACGACCGTACCATTGTGACGTTTACTTGTATAGCCTGACGAGCTCGATCTTATTGTTCGACAGCGATGGGGTGTACAATTATTAGACCGTACCGAGGATGACCACACAGGTATTGAAGAATTGAAGGGCGGGCGTTTTTTACGAGGCTACAGGGTAAAGCTGTTGTAACTCGAGCGAACATCCAGGATTTTGGGAGACAAGTCGGTCCCGATTGGCCGAAGCTTTTCAATTGACGCCCCACTCATGCTCCTCCGATTCGACCGCATTGCCGCATACCGTTGCAAAATGCCTACGAGTACACTGTACAAAGACACCCCTGCTAAGACTCAACCAACCCTCTTTTACTGGGAAGGAGTCCCGCATCTACGTACAATACCTACCTGACCTCATTTTGTGCTCGTCACTCGCCAACTTTGCCCCTCGTCCGAAGTGGCCGAGCTTTTTCATCCGCAGAACAGGTGTTTCTTTTGCTCGGACGTATTTACACCTTTGTTGAAATCTCAGCCTGTAACGAGGCGCATTTTATAGCCGTCATCGGCATCGCCCCTTCACACGGGATCACAATATGCCTTCTGAGCCATCGAGAGCCGGTATCGTCGTCGACGAAAACAGTGGCGAGCGACACATTCCCGAATCTATGCGAGCTGATGGCACGACAAGAAAAGCCATAAAAGTTCGCCCGGGATACCGTCCCCCGGAGGATGTGGAGATTTACAAGAACCGTACGGCTGAAGGCTTTCGTAATCGCGGAAAGGGTGGTATACCCGGCGCCGAAGCCGCGAAAACCGAGCAAGTGACCTCGTCAACGACGGCCAATAAAAATGCCAAGCGTAGAGAAGCTAGGAAGAAAGCCAAGTCAACGACTGAGTCTCAGGACGCTGCACCGGACAAGACTACACCATCTTCCAACGAGATAGAGGCCGAAGAGGTTGACCCGGAAGCCGAAAAAGAAAAAAAGGCACGCAATTTGAAGAAGAAACTCAAACAGGCCAAGGATCTCAAGAGTAAAAAAGAAGGCGGCGAATCCCTATTGCCGGAGCAGATTGCCAAGGTCATCAAGATCAACGAACTCGTTCGGGAACTGGAGGCTCTAGGCTTTGATGCCGACGGCGAACCCAAAGCGCCTACCACGGCTGGGGATAAAAAAGAACCCACTACAAAACTAGCAAAGGAGGGCTGAGATCGGCTCCTATTCAAAGTGATGAAGCAAGACTTTTTTGCCTAAAGAAATACGCTAGTGGCCCGGTTTATTGCACAGGGCTAAAACCATTGCTATTGCTAAAGAGGCGATGCAGCCTAGTTCGGGTTTGACCAAAGCTGCGTGGCCGAGCCTTGGTTCATACCGCAATCGCGACCGCGTCTAAGCCCCGTACCGCCGGGACAGGGCCGTCGAGCTTGGTCCAACCTCCTTGCCCGTTATGGCACCTTGGCTCTAGCTTTATTGGCCCCATTGACGACGAGATAAGCCGCGGCGATCTCCAAGACAGCGAAAGGGGATATCGGTGCTTGTGACATGATATATGGCTAAGTAGGAGAATACTGGGCCCTACTGATCAAGGCATTGACTTGCACAGACATATATTGAAGCTGCTGTGAAATTATGCATCAGAAGACGCGGCTTAGATGCGGAATGTTTAGATGGCAAATGTTTATGATGTCTGAAGACAGGAATGAAAAGAGGGGGGGGGGGGGGGGGGAGAACACGCCTGGTTCGCCTGGTTCGCCTGATAATGGACCAAATCTACAATTCTTTGGTGCCGGTTATTCATGACTTGTTGGTTCTTGACTGCATGTCCCGTTGTAAAACTGTCGTCTGTGCGTCTGATACCATTTATCACGTCTCACGCTCTTCTAAGCCCCCACATCCAGGCATCCAGACCCCAGATTTGGGACACGACGAGTTAACTATCGTAGACCGCCTTTTCACTTTGCTCTACAAAATCCGCCAAACTTACGCGTGCTGGACATGAAGTAAGGTTAGGTTTATTGATCAGTGTCTACACAACAATGCTAGTCACGTCCCGTTTGGCCTGGTATATCGATGGCAGGACCGCTCTGACTTAGTGCTGCCTATATCTCGTAACGATGCCTCCTGAACGGACCCCCTGAGTTGCTTTCAACATCCGAGCTGTCTAGGACGGGAGCTCTCCTTTTCGTTATATCGTAAAAGCTCCGAAAGGCGTAGACAAGAACGAGAGCTTCGCCACGAGCTCCTTAACCCAGTATCGTGTATCCGGGAAGCTGTACAGATAAAAGCGTGCGTCCTTGCTGCAATGCCATGCACGAAGAAAGTGTACTTCATGCTCTAGATGACATCATGGCCCGCGGCAACTTTGCTGGGAGCTACCCGTTCGACTGACTTGTTCACGCCCTCGACTAAAACTCCAGCAATATTATTCCCGTTGTCTTAGCATCGTACAGCCATGTAACCGCGTTCATGTATAGAAGAGCAGAAGCTAAGGCCTATCCTCGTAGACAAGTAAGAGCGGATCAAGAACAATGACGTGTCTCCCCGTGTTAAGAACACTCCTTGATTTGTCAACTACCTCTGCTGCGGCCATTCCCAAGAGGTCAGAACGCTTGCGGGATCTACAACGCCAGACTACTGCCTAGAACAGGCCCTTTGCAGCCACTATAACGATTCCTCGCCTATTATGTTCTATATCTACTATTTGACCTAGTCACCTAGTATGCCTCTTGCAGACCTTATACCTTGCCCTTTATATTTTCTCCTAGTTATTGGGACTCTTATACCCGAGACTGGAAAAGTTTGCAATTCTAGACAAGCAAAACATTTACCCCATGTCAGCTTCTTCAATAGATGATGTGTAAATACCTCGAGACATGCTAACATATCTAATCTATCAGCCTGTTCTAAAACTTAACTGACAAAGACCAACCATTCATAAACCCTCGTCTAAATTTCCTCTTTAATAGATAACCCATTTCGGACCAGTCGAATAAGAGGCCAGTTCCTTCCCGTCCTGATATCATCTTTATCTCAACCTCTCATGTCCCTTTTCCTTCTACTAATAATCTAAATCACCCCCCGCCCGCATCAAAACACCCCCCTCTTGGCATTAACCTCGTCAGCCCTCTGTATACACTCCTCCACAACCCTCCAAAACAGATCGACATCAACACCACGCGGAATCCTAACGCCCGGTTGACCCGGCTCTAGCGGCTTCACGACCGTCCGTCCCGTCTGCGCACGATTCAGAAGCGCATCTTCGACGGACCCCTCAGTGATGACGTGGACGTCGAATCTCTCTTGTTTGGGACCCCCTGGATTGGCCGGGTCGAAATCGTAAAAGGGTATCTCCCATTTGGTACCGGTCAAGATGGCTGCTACTGCGAGAGGGTCGTGGAGGGGTGGACCTTCTATTATGCCGAAGACGTCCCTTTTATTGTCGTTATCGTTAGTAATTTCTCCCCTCTTTCTCAACTAGGTAGTTTACTTGAAAGATGGGAGGGGGAAAAGAAGACGAACAAGAAAAAAGGAAAAACTCACCGATAAGTCTCGGCAAAAAACATGAGCAACTCCACCAACATCTGTCTCAACGTACTCTTCGCTTCTTTTCCTTTTCCTTCCCCTTCCCCTTCCCCTTTCCCATCCTCGTCCCTCCCTCTCAAAAGCAACCTCTGCACCCCCCCATCCGCCAAAACCAAATGCGTAAGATCCAACGGGACGAGCGTACACTTGCCCCTCAAAACCTCGTCCTCCAACACCATCTTCGCCGCCTCGGGATCGATCAGGACATTGAATTCCGCCCATTGCGTATAATTCCCAATCCTCTCCACATCATCCACCCTCCCCATGACGGCGGGCGTAAACTTCCCACCGACACTTCCTCCCATGATACTCACCCCTCTCACATGGTGGCGCAATTCCGGATAGGCGGCGAATAGGGCGGCGACGTTGGTCGTCGCGCCTGTCGCTGCTATCCATGCCGTGTTGGGGGCGCAGGCAAGTAATGACGTGGCCATGGCTTCGATTGCCGAGGTAGAAGATGAATCTAAAAGGTGGAGGGCTGGGGAGGGGAGGAGGCTGGTCCCGTCTAGGCCGGTTTCGCCGTGGATGGCGGTCGCGTTTACGGGGGGACGATGTAATGGCGTGGCGGAACCGGGGTATACTTTTATAGATGATGGTGATGATGATGATGATGACGATGACGATGACGATGGATTGTCTGCTTTACCTATAGCGGATAGGATGGAGAGGGCGTTGTTGGTGGTTTTTGTTAGGGGCGCGTTGCCGTGGACTGTGCTTATCCCTAGGAGTTGGATGCCTGGGTGGTAGGCGGCCAGGAGGATGGCGAATGCATCCTGTGGGATTAGTTAGATTAGGTAGTATGTGGGTGAAGAAGGGGGAGATGTGTGTGTGTGGGTGTGTGTGAAAGGATATTTAATCAGATGTCCGACTCCCTCATCTCATAGAGGGGCAAATGGTGACGGAGGAGGAGGAGGATGAGGGGGAGGGGTGACGGGTGAATGGGGAAAGAAGTGGAATCCGGTGCCGGTGTAATCCGTGATTCCGTCCCGCGTATGGAACTTAAAAACGGGAAGTCATGTGAAAACGGAAGGGGGAAGACACGGGATGACGAGATAGATAGATAGATAAAGTCACACAAAACTTTAAAGCCTTGCTCAACCTTATACCATCCATCCATCCATCTATCTCTGTCAATCTGATATCAAAACTCACATCGTGGCCTGGATCACAATCTAGCCAAAGAGGTACGGGTTCCGACGACATTGTTACTTTCTTTCTTATTTCTCAACTCGAATTTAGACAAGTAGTGCACAACGAACAACGAACGATATAAATAAGAAGAGAGGAAAATGTGGCTTCGCAGCAAGGGAGAAGTCTAGTTTAATAACCGAGAAAAACAAAAAAACAAAAGCCGATGGTTTGCGTTGTGGGCCTCCGATCGTCAATTGACGGTTGTCGTTCCGAGCCATTCGGGTTCCTTTTTACGAGTACATTTCTGCCACTTGCGGAGTCATGGTGGAGTAAGGAAGATATTTCGGAGGAGGCCGCTCAATCCCACCCCGAAGTAACGTTGTTCGGCTACGGCAGAAACGACTTCCATCTCACATTTTTATTCTCACTTCAAACTACCAAATCACGGTGACAGTTAAATACTTATTATTTATCAATATTATCCTCATGATATATGTTTATCAGGTAGTTGGCAGATTTCTTCACGCGACCCAGTTAACTCACCGGACCAACTACACCATATTGAGCAGGTAGGTGAACTAGCCGGGAGGTCTCGATAGCACCCGGCCTATATATACTAAAGAAAGCCATATGCGGATCTATGTAAGGCAGCCTAGGTAGATCAATTATAAATAATCAGACTTGGCGTTTATTATGTATGAATTGAATGCTGTTCATATCTGATTAATTGATTCGTGTAAAGCGCGACAATCTATTTGGAAGCTCGTTGCCTTTCCATCTCACGCAAGACGTCAGCCGCATTGTTGCTGTCCCCCTTTCTCTTTTTTGGACCTCTCTTGCGCTTCGATCCACCTGGGCCGTCCTGCCCATCATCTGGACCTTCTCGGCCCCATTCCGATAGCTTGACTCTCGACTCGTCAAGGTCGGCGTCATCCTCAAATCTGCTTGTTCCAAAGCCCATGTCCAAATCTTCGGCATCTCTGTCACTATTTTCCAGCATTTTCCGTCGCCGCTCGGCCTTGGCCCTTGCTTCGTCGTTGTCCTCCTCTGAAGCCTTGGCAATAGCATGGAGAGATGCTGCTTTCTTGAAAGCTGCTTGGATTGCCGGATCCGATAATGAAGGTGCCTTTAGTGTTTCAGAAGACACCAGTGTAGTCTTCGAGTCCTTGAAGTAATTGCGTGGCTCTGATGCACCGACGGGGCGTGGGGGTGGCGGCATCATTGCTTTAGCAGAGGCTTTGTCGTCCGTTTCAACAATCTTCGCTTCATCGTCCTTCTTGTCTCCCTCCGCCTCTTCCTCTGCCTCTTCCTCTGCCTCCTCTGAGCTCGAGTCGTTCCCTAGGTCTGCAAGTGGGTCGTAATCGTCTTCCACGTCATCAAATATATTGATATCGCCCTCTTCCTCTTCCTCCGCCTTGGGCTTGTATATGTCTGGAACCTCCATTCCTAACGGCTTTGCCTTGGGATCGGGCATCATCAAGTCGCTTGCTTTTCGATCCGACTCTTCGGATGTTGCCTGGATCTTCCGTACTTTGCGCTTCTCATTGCCATCCTCGTCCACGATGATCATCACTTCCCGGCCTCTATCGTCCCGTTCAATCCTCGTCCCCGGCTTCTTCGTGTTAATCTTTTTGAACTTGTTGCCGAGAATGGATTCTTCTTTGGCTTTCGCCGCAGCTGCATCCCTTGCGGCCTTCATATCGGCCAGGATCTGATCGCGTGTCCGTTTTCTCGAAGAACTAACAGGCGCCGTCGACAGTTGTCCCTTCTTTTCCGTCTTTTCTCTTGCGATTGCCGCCACTTCCTCTTCTTCTAACCGCGCAAGTTCGTCCTCGACGTCGGGCGACGGTTCTTCTTCCTCGTCTTCCTTCTCGCCATCTTCTTCTTTACTGTCGCCGTATACGTCTTCGCCTTTTCGTATTCGCTCTAGGAGCTTGAAATCTAAACCTTTTACAAGATGGGTGCTCGATAAATCGCCACCCGCAATTTGACTCCTGAGATTGTCAAAGGTCTGCTGGTCAATCTCCTCCTTTTTAAAAGCCTCCTCTAGCGCTTGCAGTCTCGCAGCTCGTTCGTCGTCTTCCGCCGACTGTCTGGCTTGCGCGCGATCGACGTAACCTGCAGCTAGCTTGGAACCTTTGGGCGCGAATGCGCGAAACTTCTTCTCGGTCTTGTCGCCTTGGTTTCGTTCCGCCAACTGTCGGGCGAAGTCGGATTTATGGTGACCTGCTACAGAACGCCTTCGTTTAGTCAGAGGGGAGCTGCAAGGTGCGCGCATTGATACGTACGGTGTCATAGGTATGCTCGGCTTCTGGCGAGATCCAAGGGCGAGAGTCCTTGGGGTTGATGAGGCGCCATTATTATCGGTGGTTGGCGACTTTGCTGAATTTGCAGCAATAAGACGACGGAACTGCTCGTTGTTCATGTTCGGAAACGTGTCGACCGGCGAGCACTATTTCCACGTTAAGTAGCGAGTAGTCAAGATTGTAAATGAGTGGCCGTGACTTGACCGGACAGCAGTGCAGACGTAGAAACCTAGCCGTTCATACACGTACTGGCATCCAAAGAGGATCAAGTTGATGGTGATGCATTCAAGGACGATCTACCTACACAATACACGTTAATCGAATAGCCTCAGGTAGTACGTACGCCAAGAGGTCACTCCAGATAAAGGGCATTTTGACCACTCTATCATCGTGGCTGTGGTCGATGGCGAATAGGAGTGGAGACAAATTAATGGAAACGTGGCTGAGGAGTGGATCTCGTACACCAAGTCACGAGATGACGTGTAAATTAATACATTCCGAATACTTCGTCGCGTCTTCAATATGGTACACACGTACTCACATGAGTAGCCTACAAGCTGTATTGCCCGTAGTTACACATTCAGGGCTAATGTACTCTTATTGATAGGGAAAGACGCATGCTACTGGTAGGAATGTATAAACTACATATCCTCTACCAGATGTGATTGTCCATTGCAATGGTCCGCCCTATTGTTATCCCTCCCTGGTACATATAGTCGTCAAAAGTTTGGTCCCGAGCATATTAGGACAAAAGTTGAACTACGATGAGCCCAATTCTGCCACACTTTCTAGAAAATGGGAAGTCGTCTCGAGGAAAACTCCAAAGCCGTACGAAAGCGCATAGAAAACCATCATTTTGACGATGAAGAAGGCGACGAGTACGAGCCAAGCGCCTTTGGCGGCTTCTCGGATTACTTTCGTCGTAAAAAGATCAAGCTCCAGAATCTGGATTCGCAACTGAGGGCTTCATCGAGCGAGAAGCCGCAGATATTCAAAGGGGTGGTCGCTCATGTCACCGGCTACACTCAACCTCCGCTGCACGTGTGAGTAGAGACAGCAACCCTTTTGTTAGTTTTACGGTATCCCAGTTAATCCCATAAAGTCTGCACCGTGAACTGGTTCAACATGGCGCTGGTTTCCTCCAATACCTGGATTCCAAGACCATGGCAACCCACATTATCGCCTCCAGTCTGCCACCTAAAAAGATGGTGGAATTCAACAAGTATAGGATTGTGAAACCAGCTTGGGTGATGGATTCTATCAAGGCCGGCAGGCTCTTGCCTTGGTCAGAATATCGTGTCATTGAGGATACTCCCCGTCAGAAGACCATCAAACTCGACGGAGGCGGTATATCTACGCAAGCCCGCTCGCAGCAATCGCCGCTCTCCGCTTATCGAGAGCAGACAGACAATAGCTTTTATACAGCCCAGTTCAGAAACCCAGCTGGTACCCTTAGCAGTAACCACTTAGGAGAGAGCACACCTACTCGGTCTAGAGCTTCGCCAGCTGATATTCTAGCTCGAGCGGATATACCTGATAAACATGACTTATCTATTCTCAGTACCGATGAAGAAGATGATATTGACGGGGCCCTCCAACCACCCGGTGACGGTACCTCAGGTGGCCCTTGTGCCGTCGAAAGCATTGAAGATGAGATGCCATCTAGGGATGACGAGGCGGGTTCGGCCCGGCAGAAGACCAAGATTGACTCAAACGAAGCCGAATCTGGGCTGTCACCCGAATCTCGTAAATTTCTAACATCAGAAGAGCATAATGCGTTACTGCTTCAGGACCCTCGAATGAAAAAGTCATCGACTGCAAATCCAGACTTTTTACGACAATATTACTCCGAGAGCCGGCTCCATCATTTGTCGACTTGGAAGGCCGAACTAAAGTCGAGGATGCAGAAAATGGCGGCGGAAAAAGCACCTCAGCAAAAACCGGTCAAGAGAAAGCCCGGCGCCAGACGCTACGTTATGCACGTCGATTTCGATAGTTTTTTCTGTGCTGTATCGTTGAAAAAAGCACCCGACTTGGTGGACAAGCCCGCTGTTGTCGCACATGGGGCTGGATCTGGATCGGAAATTGCGAGCTGTAATTATCCAGCGAGGAAGTTTGGAGTCAAGAACGGCATGTGGATGAAACGAGCAAAGGAATTATGCCCTGATCTCAAAGTGCTCCCGTATGACTTTCCAGCTTACGAGGACGCAAGTCGGCTCTTCTACGAGTGTATACTCTCGGTTGGGGGGGTAGTACAGAGCGTCAGCATAGACGAGGCCCTAATAGATGCGACATCGGTTATTCTTTCTGCGGTTGGGTCAGATGGTTCGGGGATAAACGAAGGGAGTATATGGCGGGAACAAGAAAAAGCCGACCAACTAGCCACATCGCTGAGAGAACAGATCAAGCAGAAAACCGGGTGTCATGTCTCAGTTGGCATTGGCGGCAATATCTTGCTAGCCAAAGTAGCGCTCAGAAAGGCAAAGCCAGCGGGACAGTATCAGATTAAACCTGAAGATATACAAGATGTTCTAGGGGGGCTGAAGGTGGACGATTTACCGGGTGTTGCATATAGTATTGCTGGGAAGCTGGAAGAGATTGGAGTCACGTTTGTCAGCGACATCCGGCAAACCTCTCGAGAGCGTCTGACGAGTACGCTTGGGCCCAAAACAGGGGAGAAGCTTTGGGACTACGCCCGCGGAATCGATAGGACCGAGGTCGGCGAACAGCCCGTTCGAAAATCCGTATCGGCCGAGGTCAACTGGGGTATCCGATTTATCAGCCAGGAAGAGGCAGAAGAATTCGTTTACAATCTCTGCAAGGAGTTGGAGAAGCGGCTACTGAACGAGAGCGTGAGAGGCAAACAATTCACCATGAAAATCATGAAGCGGTCCCCCGATGCGCCTCTAGACCCACCAAAGCACTTGGGCCACGGGAAATGCGATACGTTCAGCAAAAGTGTGTCATTTGGGGTTGCAACGCATGACTACCAAGTCCTTGGTAAGGAAGCGGTATCGATCCTTCGATCTTACAATTTCAGTCCAGGTGACTTGCGTGGATTGGGCGTCCAACTGACCAAGCTAGAACCCATCAAGAATGGTCCTTCTGGCCCCGACGGAAGCCAGAAGAAACTGACTTTCGGACCTTTCAAGACACCGGGCTCTGCCAAGAAACCCGTAACAGACCCAATACAGGAGGACTACCACGATGTCGCTCAGTTTTCCGACTCGCCTCGGGGAAGACGTATCACGCCTGATCCGATTGTTGATGGTCCATTAACCCCGAGAAAGCCGAAGGCTAGTGGGCCGCACCCAGCCTTCACCCTCGCCCGAGCAGGCGACAGGGATGCAAAAGCTCAGATGCCCCTGAATATCTCGGGGACGCAGTTCATCCTGCCGTCTAATCCCGACCCTGCCGTGCTCGCCGAACTGCCTCAGGATATCCGAAGCCGACTACTAGCCCAAGGCCGAGCAAGAAGTAGTTCCGAAGCGCGGGATGAACAAGCAGTACATTCAAGAGCACAGAGTCCAGCTCCAGTTGCTGACATGCCACCCGAGTTTGACCCGGAGGTCTTCAACGCTCTGCCCGAGGACGTGAAAGCAGAAGTGTTAGCTTCCTATAAGGCTAGACCTAGACAGACGACACTGCCACAATCACCGCGCAAGGATCGCCTAATCCAGGTCGCAAAGAAGACAACGCCTACAAAGCGACGGGGTCCAAAACCTCGGGCAAAGGAACGCTTAGCCGATGCTAATGCCAAGATCGTGCAAACCAGTCTCTTCTCTCACAGGCAGGTCGAGAATCCCGGGCCGGGCGAAGTAGAGGAGTTGGACCAGGGATTCCTCGCCGAGCTACCAGAAGAAGTCCGAAGAGAAGTGATTGCAGACCACAGACGACGCAAGGCGCAACGCTCGGGCTTGGACCTCAAGATCAACTCTAGACGATTCCAGGATGGCGATGCCGAAGAATCCATACCCGTTGGTCAACAACGGTTGCAATTCCCTCCTCGACCACCCAAGGTTTCTTTCACGAGCGGTGGGCTGAACACGCTTCCGGAAATCAGAGACATGTTGAATGTGTGGTATAGAGAGACCAAAGATGAAGGTCCCCACCAGAGAGATGTCGAGGTGTTTGAGAAGTATCTCGCCAGGGTTGTAGTCGAAGAAAGAGATATGGACAAGGCGGATAAGCTGGCTACATGGCTCGACTTTCTTGTCGACGAAGACGATCTGGAAGGTCCGGGGAAAGAAGCTTGGCGTGTCGTGGTCGGGAATATTAAACAACAGGTCCAAAAGGCTGTTCGGTCGAGGGGTCTCGGACCTTTGGACATGAGGTAGTCCCCCGCGGGGGTATTTGATCAATTTGCTTTAGGTACTTTACATTCCCTGCATAGCTAGCAATAATGATGATGATGATGATTTTAAGAAGCAGAGTGCTCTATGAACCACTACCCAATCTCGAGGATTGTCCATTGTTTGTATGGCGTTATTTCCGTGCCCATGACCATGACCATGACCAACATCTACCACGGGGAAAACAATTTATAATCGACTTTCATCCAAAATATACAGTGCTCAAGCATCATTACATAATGTCTGTCTACCCACAACACTCTACATTCCCTTTAATTCACCATGAATGAGCAATACCCAATATTCAAACAAACAATAAACACAATCATGCCCCATCCTCACCAAACTCCCTCCCCTCCCAAAATCCCAACCATAGTCTCCCCAAACACTGACCTCGACATGATCGAGTACGAGTAACGACTATTTCATTTTGTCTTTTGGGTATACTCCCCTTCTATAGACATACATCTTCATACCAACAAAAAGAAATGGAGGTCTCTATGTCTAAGTTTATTTTACATAAAATATACATTATAGTCATAATATTTTTTTTCTTCATCCTTGAACGTCATCTTTAATACCCCAGCTACCCACGATCCTCATGGCCTTCTCATCACCATCAATCAGACGTTCATCTTGCAGGGCATTTGACAGACATCTCCAGGGATCACGGCTACCGCCCCACTTCAATAGGTTCTCTTTCAACCTCTCCCCGTTTTCTCTGTCTAGTGCGGCACCGTTCTGACCGGCCGAGAAGACGACCCTCCATACGCGTTCCGAGAGTACTTGGTCGAAGAGATAGCTGTAGTATGTACTGCCGTATCCGACCAGATGACCGAAGAAACCCTGCCATCTCGTGCCTTGAGGATCGGGTGGGAGTTTTCCAAATTTCCTCTGGAGGTCTAGGTAGATTTGTGTAGAGTCAAAGTCTCCATCACGTACTGCCGGCGAGTGATACTGTTGGTCTAGCATGGCTAAGATGATCTGGTTTTCTCGTTCCGATGCCTTGAAGCGATTGGAGACGTGTAGCCGTTCAGCGACCATCTGATACGGTAGCGGTTCGTCCGTCTTATAATGGCGGGCGAACAAGGCAAGAACAGACGGATCTGCGCAGAAATGTTCCATCAAGGTGGAGGGAAGTTCGGCAAAGTCGGTGGCGCACCGTGTTCCGGCAACGTTTTGGAGTGAAGTACGGGCCAAGACGGAATGGATAGCATGTCCCATCTCGTGGAAAAGGGTCTCCATCTGATAATACTCTAACAAGGCGGGCTGACTGCGATCTTCCTTGTCTTGATGGAAGTCGCATACTAATGCAATAGTCGGCAGTTGCTTCACCGATCCGGATTGCTGCGAAACATGCATACCGTCGTTGGCAGCTTCAAGAGGCGATTCGAATGTCGGCGATCCCTCTCGTCCGTTTTGCTCCCATACTTGTTGTATTTCGTCAGGCAAGATTTCTCGCGAGCAACGCACGGTGAAATGTGCCGGGTTGGGGGACTTGTCTTCCCGGTAAAATAAATCGCAATACAGAACAGCCACATGCCCGTCCGTATCGGAGACCACGTCCAACCGTCTCACATCCGGATGCCATGTCTCGCCTGGGAGAGTTTCTCTGGGCACTAGCCGTATTCCGTAAAGGCGGCTAAAGAGCCGGGATAACCCTTGCATGACCGTGCCGAGAGAAAAGTAGGCGGCCAAGAAGTCATCCGTCTTGCGCCTCGATCGCATGCCGAGCCGTATGTTTTCCATGTAGTAGTCTTTATCCCAAGCTTGCAATTTGACTTCCTCGGCGACTTGGTGAGCGGCTTGAAGCTGTTTGCGCTTCTCCGCTAAGAGGTCGGCCACCTCCGCTTCTACAGAAGAAGAGTTATGTCCGGATAGGGCCTGTAGGAACTGGTGAACAGATTCCGGCGTCTTTGCCATCATTTTGTCCTGGAGTGTCATATGGCCATAGCTCTTAAACCCTGACAAATCAGCTAATTGACTACGGAGTCTAAGCATGCTCTCCAGAGTAGTAACTGAATGCTTCGCTGCCGTCCTCGTCGCACAGTATATCGCTTTCCTGGTGTCCTCATCGTGCACCCTTCTCAAAGCCACCGCAGTTGCAGGGGCCAGAGTCGGCATTTGGACGACACCACGGCGGGTCATCTTACGAGCAATCAAAGGGTCTATACCTCTCAATTTACTGCTGGGTAGCTCGATATATCTCTGTTCAGGCTCCATATGATCGACGAATACAGATCCAAGCTCGCTAATCTTCTGGGAAACTTGTACAAAAGTATCTCGATATTGCTTCGGCAGGTGAATAGCGGATTTCTTGAAATCTTGCTGTAGCAACTTTGCGACTGTCACCTCCTCCTCGGTCCAACTGGCGACGACGTCGGGGGTCTCTAGAGCCTTGCCCAGTTGATCGCTGAGCGCAGTAGAGGTGTTGAGCTGGTTCATGTACATGTACACTCTGGACCAGGCAACACTCGCGGCATTTTGGATATTGGCATCCGGATGTGTTATCCGAACGAAATCAGAGACATCCAAGACTCGACAGAGAAGATCGCTTAATCTGTCCAGGTCCCGGACCAGAGTCTTGTATTCTTCTATGCTCGAGGCATTCGTAACCTTGTCAACGAGGGTTGACGCCCTCTCTATCGTGATATTGGCAAAGTCGACGAATCCCTGGGGCGACGTCAAGTATTTGTTCCGGAAAAGCCCGACATTTTTTGTTTTGGTTCCCTGAAGGAGGTTTCTAAACCCGGACGAGGACTCGACAGTCGGCGGGAAATCGAACAATTGCCGTAAGAGCGCATCGTCGTGTTTCGCGCTGGCTGTGGACCGGTCCGCCGGCAAGCCATGGCTATATGCACCATTGTCAGGCGCCGTCGCGGGCGCAACGGAACGCCATCGTCGTTGGGGAACCGCCACTCGTTTCTGGGCTCGCGAAATCTGTCGAATACATCTTGAACAGGTCCACGGACCTGGTCGCATAGCTATCATCTTGATGCACCGGGCATCATATCACGTATTTACAAGTTGGGTTAAAGGCAAAACTCCCAGCAATTCAACAAATACGCATGATAAAAGACGAGAAAGAAGCTGGTCAGGCGAAACGCCGAGTCATACCTACCAACAGGTAATTTAGTGACATGTACGTGAAGTACGAGAAGTAGTGGCTTCCGTCGTATTGGAAAAAGATGCTGGTACGGATATTCTATATCGATAGACGTTCTACCGGGAACAGGTCCCTCTCTGATGATGTGCCTGGTACCTTAATTTTTTTTAATTTTAGTGAGCTGCTTGGTGCTGAGAGGCGCTGGCCGAGCGCGCTGGCCCAATCACTGGGTGGAATCCCGAGCCTCCGGAAATAGCCGCAAAAAAAGCCAGGTACCGGAGGCATGTGTTGTACTTTGTACCTTGACGACGTCAATTCAGAAATTCATCTCACAACTTTCTTAAACAAGGCACAGGTTATACAACGTAGACAGCCCTCTCCCTACCCAACCCGCTGAATTTCTCGGCAAGATGGCTGCGAGAGTGTTGCTGCGACAGGTATTTGAAACCCCCTCGGCGTCCAATTGACCTTTTTAGAGATACTAATATTATTTCGTCTGCACGTAGCGAGTCGCTGCGCCTTTCATGGCCGCCGCTCTAGTTGGAGGTGCCCTTATTCCCTCGGTTGCGCTCGCCGAATCACCAGCACACCAGGGTCACGAACGTTTCTTGGTACGAATTTATTCCCACGGAAAATAAATCCATCCCGATCTTTGTTAGAATAATAGAAAGCGGAACATTAAATAAGAAGCCCCGTTCTTCTCGGCTAACAAACGACTTTAAATAGTCTCACAAGAAGCCCATCTACGATGATTTCGAGGCCCCCCTACCAAAGGCCACCACGCCAGTCCCCTCTCCCACATCCGCCACAATCCCCGCCCCTTCAGACGCTTCCACCGAGCCCGTGGAGGTAGAATACCGTGCGATATCGCGAACCCCGACGCCGACGGACCGTCTAGCCGCACAGGTGGGCAAAGCCCGGCTATTCCTCTACAAGCACGCCGTTGCAGCCGAGGACGGCGTCAACGCCGCCGTAGACAAGGCCTTCAGCCTCGAGCGCTCCTTCACATCGACCGTCGCGTCCCTGGCGCCGTCGCGCGAGAGCGGCGAGCAGCTGATGCCGGGACTCGTCTACGTCCTGGTGGCTTCCATGGCCGGCAGCATCATGTCGCGGAACCGCAATATCCTCCTCCGCGCCTCCCTTCCCCTGGCGCTGGGCGTTGGCGCCGGCTGGATCGTCATCCCCGTTACTATGGGCAATGTTTCGGATCTTCTATGGACGTACGAGAAGCGGTTCCCCGTCATCGCCGACTCTCACATCCGCACGCGCGACAGCATCGAGAATGCATGGCACATGACGAGAGTCCATGCCGAACTGGGCAAGAATTATGTCGAAGAGAAGGTTGCAGATGCTCGGGATACTGTTGAGGGTTGGGTCAAGACGGGCAAAAATTAACTTGTTAGAGCGATTGTACCACACCCCCTAAGGAAAAAGAAAATTGGCTGTACTATAGATGGGAGAATAGAAGCATAATCCATTTTTTCCTTTGTTTAGTCATAGGTTATATCGGTAATACTCGATGTTACCAATTTTCTGTCAATACTTAGGACCGAAAAGGGGCAATAAGGGGTCGGACAAATACCAGTGTAGTAGGATTTTGCTTCGATTGTCAGTCTATAGGGGTATACATATTTTATACTATCAGACAACATGCCAGTCTATCTACGCAATCCGTACACTTCTAAATTGAATTTTAAACAAGCCTTCAGCCTTCTTCAACGCCAGTATTAAACATGCAGTCTAGGTTCCCCGTCATTTGGAACTGTTTTCCCCATCATAACTTACAAGGAGGTTTAGAATTCTTTCATACGTCCACATCGTGACAGCACTCGCTGGTGCTGCTTTCAACAAGCTGACTGTTAGCCCCCTGTACAGACCCCTCATTCCCTCTTTCTTAACAATCTGCTGGATGCTACTAATGGTGCCCCTATACTCTGGTATGTTTTTGTGTATGTACTGACTTCGGGTTGGACCTTGGACTTGGATGCGCTTGCGTACAAGGTCGAGTGGGAAAACAGCCGTCTTCGCGATGACACTGGCAATTACACCAGCAGTTGCGTCACCGGACCCCCATGGCAGTTTCATCTCGCCAAGTGGCAGACGCGCGGTCTCGTATATAGCGAAGAAGGTGCCCATGAGTGGTACAATCTGCGCGAGACCAGGGGCCAGCCCACGGAAGAATCCCTTCATACCCTCGTCATGATGGATTTGCCAGACGGCGCGACGAAGCGATGCGTATACACGATCGTTACCCTGCGCGGCGAAACGCGTGCGCAACAGGTCCAAGGGATATGTAGTCGCCGTGGCCGTAGCGCCGGCAGTCGCGCCGCTGAGGAACGATTCGATGGCGTGCGGGAGACGGTGTTCTTCGGGGATTAAGCGATGGATGAGCATGGTGGTGGATCGATAGGCCGTGAACTGGATAGCGGCGTACGAGACGTACATCAGCTCCGCGGGGACGTTGCCCTTCCACAACCCCGTGATTCCCTCATGTTTCAGAATGTGTTGTAGTGTCTTTATTGTGCCCTTGTAGACGGGCGAACCGCGTAGGCTCTCATGAGACAGGGGATCCGAAAGCGAGTGTGACTGCAATTGCAATCGGATCTTGACTACGTCGAGTGGCGCGATCACGAACCTCGATATCAGACCGGCCGTGGCCCCGGCCGTGACGACTTCGAGTCGTGTGCCCTGCCAGTGATGCCATTGTCAGGCTTTTCGCAGTTCCTTTCCGTGCAAGAGTGTATGATGGAATCTTCTGGCGAAGCAGCAAGCTTACCTCATCTTGTAGGCGTTGACCGGCCTTCGACATACACCCGTGGGTGTCCTACCCGGACAAGGGGGTCCCGTCTGTTCTAGTACGAGACTGACGTGTCGGTCTTTTGATATGCCCGGCCAAGTATCTGATCAAGATGGAATTACAGGACCGTATTCTCGACTCAGATCTGTTGCACTCGATTAGCGCCAAAAATACAGCTGCACTGTAAATGCGGGTTTCGGACTAGTGTCACAGTTGACATCGGGGAAATTTAGCTTTTGGCACCGATTGAGAATGCCAAGGTATGGAGATAGAATGTTTGGGTGTGGGCCTCTGGTTGATAGCATCATTGGTACCTGCTACCAGAAATTTGACTGATAGTAGCCGAATCCAGAAGTAATGGTACGGACAAGTAAAATAAGTCTGGGTAAAGATATTGTAAAGTGATATTAGCCGATCTACAGCGCACTCTAGGGCATATATATTATTAGTTTAGGTTTTTTGTATTAAAGTAGAGCGTAAGCTATTTAAGCTAGTTTGCTTAGCTAGCTTATATAAGCTAAAAGTAGTTTGTATACTTAGTAGCTAAAAGTAGTTTATACGTATAGCTTAGCAATGCTTAGCTAAGCTTTACTAGTAAGCATATATAAGCTAAAAACTAGCTAAAAACGCTTATAATTAAAATAACCTATACTTAAAATAATTAAAAATAAAGCTAAAAAATTTACTTTTAATAACTTAAAAAAAAAAGTAAAAATAAAAAATAAAATATTAAAAGTATTAAAATAAATACTTTTAAAGTAATATAACTTAAAAATAAAAATAAGTTAAAAGTAATTTAATTTTGTTATATATATTGCTTAAAAATAAGTTATATAAAAAAAAGTTATAAAGTAAAGCTTTAAAGCTAATAAAATAACTTATTTATAGCGCACTTTAAAGTATATATATTATTAATTTAAGTTTTTTATATTAAAATAAAATATAAGCTATTTAAGCTAGTTTGCTTAGCTAGCTTATATAAGCTAAAAATAGTTTATATACTTAGTAGTTAAAAATAGTTTATATATATAGCTTAGTAGTGCTTAGCTAAGCTTTATTAATAAGTATATATAAGCTAAAAACTAGCTAAAAGCGCTTAAACTTATATTTAATATATTTAAAATAAAAAATTAGTAAGTAAGTAAGTAAATATAAGTATATGTTTTTAAAAAAGTAAAGCTTAGTAAAATAAAGCTAAAAAAATAATATTAATAAGTATAAAAAAAAACGTTAATGCTTAAAAACTAAACCTAAGCACTTTTTTAATAATAATAATATTATAAATAAGTTTATAAGTAAAAGTAAATCTTTATTAAATTTAATATTAATATGCTTTTAAGCAAAACTTTTTTTTTTTTATAAGCAATATTAATATAAATATTAAACTTATATAAGCAATAATATTATAAGCTATTTTGCTTATATTAAAAAATAAAATAAAAGCTTAAAACTTAAAGCAAATTTAATACTAATTTAATTTAAACTAAAAAATTTTTAAGTATATTAAAAATATGCTACTATATATTTATTATATATATTATTTTATTAAAATAAGTTAAAAAAGCTTTAAAATAGCTTTGCTTTAAATTTAAGCTAATTATTTATAAAATTTTAATATTTTTTATAATTACTTTATATATTATAATATTTAAAAGTATATTTACTATATTAAAGCTTATAAAAGTAATAAAAGTAGTAAATATATAATAATAAATTAATTTTAAAGCAAAACTATATTATATTTAAGTTTAATTTAATATAAGTTAAATTTTTTAATAAGCTTATTACTTTATAAATTAAATTTGTTTAAATATATAATATAGTTTATAAAAACTTTATTAATATAAAAAAACTTTAAAAGTTTTATTTTTAAAGTAGTAAGTAATAAACTTAACT
This sequence comes from Poronia punctata, assembly GCA_022579005.1. Taxonomy (NCBI): domain Eukaryota; kingdom Fungi; phylum Ascomycota; class Sordariomycetes; order Xylariales; family Xylariaceae; genus Poronia; species Poronia punctata. The sequence continues at coordinate 53,814 of MU401641.1, forward strand.
TAAATTTACTTTAAATTTAACTTTAATAAAGCTTTTTAGCTAATTTTTAAAATTTTATTAGTTAAATTAAAAAGTTTAAATAACTTAGTTTTAATATAAGCGCTATACTTTGCTATATAGCTGCTGCTTTTAAAGCTAAAAAAGCTAAAAAAGCTAAAAAAGCTAAAGCTAAAAAAACTTAAGCTAAAAAAGCTTAAGCTAAAAAAGCTAAAGCTAAAAATAAAGCTTTAGCTAAAAACAAAGCTAAAAATAAGTTTAAAAAAAGCAAGGCTAAAAACAAGTTTAAAAAAAGTAAAGCTAAAAATAAATTTAAAAAAAATAAAAAAAATAAAAGAAAAATAAAAAAAATAGTAAAGAAAATAGTAAAAAAAAGTAAAAAGTAGTTTAAATTAATATTAAATTTAACTTACTTATAAAAAAAAAATATATAATATAAAAAAAAACTAGTTACTTTTTATAAGCAAAAAAAATATTAACTAATTTTAATATATAAAAAAACTAAAGCTAATATAAATTTAATATAAATTTAACTTAAAATATAATAATTATAAAAAAAGCAAGGCTTTTAATAAACTACTAGCAAAATGTTAACTTATTTAAATTTTTTTTAATATTAAAACTTTATAGTATTGTTTTATTATATTTAATATTTAGTAACTAAAAAACTAAATATTTACTTTATTTATATTTTTATTAGCAGCGTATTATATTACGCTTTTATAAAAGCTATAGCTTAAATACTTTTTTTAGTTAATTTTTAAGTATATTAAATATAAGTTAAAAATTTGCAGTGCGCAGGTTTTTAAAAAAGCGCTGTTATTAAGCTAAAAAAAAAGGTTTTTATTAGCTATATATACTAAAATTAAGCTTTAACTAAGCAGTTAAGCTATATAATATATTAAGTAAGCTTATATATTAGTTATAGCTATAATAATATAAGTATTAAAACGTTTTTTATTTATTTTTATATTATAAAGCAATAGTTAAAAATAGTTTTTAATTAATAATAGCTAAATTAAAAACTGTGCTAAGCTAAGTGCTTGCTATTTAATTTTATTATTTTAATTATAATTTTTATATATTACTTTAATAAAGCAAAAAAAGCTATGCTAAATAGTTATAAAAATAGCGTTTATAACTATTTTTATTTATTTTAGCTTACTTTTAGTTATTATTTTAAATATAAAATTAATTAAAAAACTTAGCAGTATTAGGTTTTTTTTATTACTAGTTTGCTTAAAAAAAAAAAGTAAATAGCTTTTTATATAAGCTGCTTTGCTTATAAGCTTTTAAAAATAATAATATTAAGTATAAAGTTAATATATACTAAATATAATATAAAAACGTAGCTTTATAGCGTTATGCTTTTTACTAAAGTTTATAATAAGCTAAATGCTTAGTTATAAAAGTATAAATAAAAAGCTTTTTTATTAACTAGCTAAAACTAAAAGTATTAAACTTTATATTATTTTTTATATTTATTTACTATATTTTTATATTTATATTAAGTTAATAATATAAGTTTAGCATATAGTAAATATAAGTAGTTATTATGCTTATAAAAGCTATACTATTATAGCTAAGCTAAAAAGCATAAATAAAAATAAATTTTAAAAAATTTTACTATTATAAGTATAAGTTAGCAATTATTATAAAGTTATTATAAAAAAAAATATTAGCTAGTTTATTATTTTAAAAAGTTATATAATAAATATATATTATAATATTATACTTTATTATAGTTAAAAAAATATTTTATAATATATTAAGCAATAATAAGTTTTTTATTAATATATTTATAAAGCTAGCTTAAGCTATAATATTATTTATATAAACAATTATTATATTAGCTAATTAAAAGTTAGCTTAATAGTAAAAAGCAACTTAAATTATAATAATTTTAAAAGTATTAATATTAAAGCTTTACTTAAATAGTATATAAATATATATAAAAGCTTAGCTTTTAAAAATTAGTAAGGCTTTTTATTATTATTTTTAAGCTTTAGTACTTTTATACTAAAAGCTGCTAATATTTAAGTTTATTGTGTTTATAAATAAATAAAAAATAAAATAAGTATGCATTTATAGTAAAAATAACTTATTAAAGCATAAAAATATGTTATACTACTATTTAAAGTTATAGTAAGCGTTTAAAAATAGTAAGTAAGCTTAGCTTAAATAAAATACTTATAATATTGCTTAAAAGTTAAAAAAAAAGCGTAGCTAATTAAAATAACTAATAAATAAAAATAAAAGTACTTAGCTAGCTTTTTAACTTTATTATATAATATATATAGTTTTGCTAATGCTTTAAAAATTATTTGCACTATTTTTGTTATTTTATTAAAAAATAAAAAAGCTTATATTAAAACTATATTAATTATAATACTAAGTACTTTAGTATAAGTACTTTTTATATTTTTTTTAAGTTAAAAATTAAGCTTAAAGCTTAAAAAAACAGCTTATACTTAATATATACTTTAGCTATATAATAAGCATAAATTGCTTTTAATATAAAAATAAAATTATTAAAGTAATATAAAATAATAATAAATAAAAAAAGCTTTTTAAGTATTTAATATAATACTTTTATAAAAAAGTTAAATATAAAAAAGGCTATATAAAGCCTAAATAGTAAGCAGTTTTTATAATATACTTATTTTTTTTACTTAAAGCTAAAAAGCTATTAGTTTTAAAGCGTAACTAAAATAAGCTAAAAAGCGTTTTTTAAGTTATATTTTAGTAAGTAAGCTTTTATACTAGCTTATTAAACTATGTTAAATATAGTAATAATTAATATATACTTTAAAAACCTAAACTTAAATAAAATTTAATTATTAACTAAGTTTTAATTAAAAAAAAATAAGTAATATATATAGTAAAAAAAACTATTTAACTTTAGCACTAAGCTTAGCAAAAAATAAAAAATATATTTTAAATTAAAAACGTATTTAATTTAACTTAGCTTTAAATTAAAAGCAATTTATAACTTAATTATACTATAGTTATTATTTATTAATAAAAAGTTTTTTAACTACTTTAGCTTTAAAAGGTTTTTATAGCTAATTTTAGCTTTATAATATAAAATTTTATAAACTAAGCAGTTTAGCTTGTTTAAGTATATTATAAGCGCTTAAGCTTAAGCTTTAAAAATAAGCAAGCTAAAAAAATATTATAAAATAAGCAAATTTAAGTTAAAAACGTAAAAAGTAAAGCAAATATTAGCTATAAAGCGCGCTAGTAAAAATGCTAAAGCTTATAAAAGCTATAGTACTTATAATACTTTAAATTAAAACTATGCTATAGTTAATACTTTTATAGCTAATATGTTTTATTTTTTTTTAAATAGTTATAAGCTAAATATAAGTTATTATAAGCTATATATATATGCTTACGCTTATAATTAATAACTACTTAGTTATATTTAATAAAATTATATTTATAATAAATTTAGTTTAAAAATAATTACTAGCTAGCTTTTTTGCTTAACTTAGTATTAGTTTTAAAGTAATTTAAAGTTAATAAAGCTATTTTAAGTATGCTTAGCTTAAAATAGCTATATTTTTATTTTTAATTTTACTTTAACTATATTGCTACTATATGCTATAATAAAAAGTAATGCTTTATTTAAGCTATAATAAAAACTATTATTAAGCATATTTTATATATTAAGCTTAATTTATAAACTATATAAGCAAAATTATTTATAGCTAAAGTAATATATATTATATTTTTAAATAGCTAAAAATAAATTAATATAAACGTTAAAAAATAGTATGCTTAAAAGCTAATATTTTTATTATATACTTTTAGTTTAAAAGTTACTATATATATTATAATATTGCTAAACTAGCTAATATAAAGCATAGTTGCTATATTTAAAGTATAAATTACGCTTATATAAAGCTTAATTAAGTTTATTAGCTTAAAGTTGCTTTAATAAATATAGTAAATTTACTTTTAATTAATTTTAAAAAACTAATTAGCTATAATATAAATTAAAAAAATAATAGCTAACTTATTAATATAAGTAAGCTTTAACTTACTACTAGCAAGCTAGCTTTAAAACATATTTAATATAAACATTTATTATGCTTATAGCTTTTTTTTATGCTTTTTACGTTAAAAGCGCGCAAAGCATACGCAGCGCTTATAAAGCTTAAGCTTTTTAGCTAAAAAAAAAAAGTTACTAGTTATATTAGCGTATGCTTGCTTTTTAGCTAGTTTTTTAAGCAGTAACTAAATACTAAAATTATTTAAAATAAAAAACAAGCTTAGTATTACTTTAATAAAAAAGTTTAATAACTATATAAATATAGCCTATTGCTTAAATATAGCTTATTAAAGTAAGTTTGCTTTTATAAACCTTATAAAATTTTTTGCTATATTATTAAATTAAGCACTTTAAACTATTTTTTTAATAAAAAACGTAAAAAAAAAAAAAAGTAGTTTTTTAAAAATAATAATAGCAATGCTTTTAACTTTATATTTATTTAAAGTTTATTAAAATAAAGAAATAAAGCTTAAAAGCAATCTAATTTTGCTATATATACTGCTTAAAAATAAGTTATGCAAGAGAAGGTTGTAGGGTGGAGCCCTAAGGCCAGTAGAACAACCCAACAATAGCAAGGGGGCGCTTGCAAAAGTAAGACCGTTGCTGGAGATGGAACCTTCCCATTACGCACAACAGATTGACTCCATCAACCCGGGCATTGCCGCAGAGGCATCCGACCTCTGACAGAAACAAATACCCAGTGCCTCCTTAGGTTAGTATTACCGACCAAAGAGGCAGTAATCAATATGGCTGACTTTATCAGATAATGTATATTTCACATAATCAACACCAAAAGGGGTACTAAGCCTGGGCGTCCCCGGGCGTGTTTTTGAGCAAATTTAGGTAATATCTAATCATGATGGAACCACTCTGCAACGGGTGACGAGTCACGGAGTTTGGTGTTGAAGTAATCGGCAATTCTATAGCCAGTGAGAAGAGGGTGGTTTTGCTGTTGGAGTAAAAATACAACCAAGGTTAGGGGATCCCCGCACCAAAGCTCCGCAAATAGGTTAGAGAGGTGCCAAATCGACTACGAGTACCCTGACGCCCCGCAGCAAACCGCGTCTACAATACCCACCATTGACCAAAGGCTTGATCACAAGTTTCCACGGTATACGTCAAGACCAAGGGACTGTTAGTAATGACTTGAACTCGTAGGTAGCAAGGGAGAGGCCGTATAGATAAATAGGGTATCGTATTCCCCGTCACCGTGTCTATTATGTTTAGTTATTGTCTTCAGAGCTCTTCTATCGTCAACAACAGATTCAGGCACCTGACTAACAAGAAATACTTTGCCCCGTGACCATTGACTATTATTAGCGGGCCTCGTTCACGATCTATGTAACTTCCGTCTGCCCGAAGGACCTTAAATCTCCCCATATTACCAGCAGTTTACTGTACTGCTTATAATTTGGAGAGCAGGTTGTGTGTTGCAATAAAAGGGACGAGACCACCACCTACCTAGTTTACGTGGCTGTATGCCTACAACATAGGTTACCCAAGGTTAGAATAATCCTAGGACTTGCATATAGGTACTGTCATATGTTGCTGCCGCGCAACCTGACTCTACTTCCTGCCACGGTTACACCTGTAAGTTGGGCCACTACTAAGCTTTCTCAGACTCAAGAGTTGTCTCGCAGGCCTCGTCACCACTTGTGTGATTTTCAAACCTAAATATTAATACTGTACAGACTGATTACTTCCACCTTTGTCATCGCAAATAGGTATTTAAGTGGAGGGGCTTCTTCAACACATAGCGGCCCTCCAGCTGTTTCCACATTCCTGCTCACATAGTTGTTTCACCTCAACTGTTGCATGTGACAGAACTCCAGCACTCCTGGACAAGTTGGGAGCGCTGGTCATCCGGGCGACTTAACGTCCTGTTCTTCAGTTGACAATCCAACATATTCTTTTGCCCTACGAAAACATTCACCATGTCGGGCTCGCCGATCCCACCGCCCAATATCCAGGAAACAATAGGTCCTGTGATACCTTCCCTGCGGGCTGCCGCCGTTTCGCTGAAGCCCTCCGAATCCGTTCTGCCTCTCCTCACGCCCATTCTTCAGCAGCGTGTTCAGATGTTATCGTTTAATTCTAGCAACGATCCGTGGATTCGACTACTATGTTACGATACCGCGAAAGTTCCCAGATTAACCGAGATCGCCCAGGGTGAACAGTTGGAACCGCATCCTGTGTCGGGCGAAGTCGAGATTGACTGGGACTACGATGTCGAAACCCGCTTCAAACGGGTAGACGAGGAAACTCTGCAGGCACTAGTAGCCTTCAAAGTGTTAGAACTGGCTTTCCGCCTCCAATACTGCACAGGCGACGGCGACGGGCTTGGCTGGAAGGTAGCAGAAGTCACCGTGACGGATACGCCCTCGCCGTTTTCCACCTTTGGGGGTGTTTCAACTATATCCGAAGCCGAGCGACAGTTCCAAGTATCAAAACAGCCCAAGGTAGCACCCGCCTTGGCGCGAGCTCAAGAAGAAGAGGACGACGACGATGATTATTGGGCGAGATATGATGCTACACCTGGGGCAAAGACCCCGGCCACAAAAAAATCGCCGGCGCCGGGGTCAATGGAGCCGAATCCATGGAATAACTCTAACGAAGACGATTACTTCGACAGGTATAACGACGTGCAGCCGGCCATGGACAATCACGACCCCGATGAAGAGACCAACGTGGAAGTATCCCCACCACTCGGTTTGACCTCGAGACCAGCGGACACGGACAAGACGCAAAAGGTAAACGGCGAGGTGGAAGTGGAGGAAAACGGCATCCAGGGTTCCTGGACGTTAGCTGAACCACCTTCGAGCTCACCACATTCACGAAACGGCGACGGGCCAGAACTGGTGCATCCTCACCCGAGACCTGCATCTAGCACTGGGTCTAATGCGTCGGTGGAGAAGCTCGAAGCAGCGGCGGCGCGTCAAGAGCAAAACGACTTTGGCGTAAAGCAACATGTTTCTCGCTCCATCAAAAGCTTATATATGCTATCTCGCGCTTCGGGTATAGATCGCGAGGAGTTCGAACGGTTAGTCAAGACCGAACTCGACATGCTCGGTCTTATGGAAGATTGATTGCAACGCGGGGAGGAAGATCATGGTCGGTTCTCGGAATAAGTTTGTGCGATGATGGCGTTTCGGATGTGGCTGAATTGTTGGGTTTGATCACCAGTGTGTTTGGTGACACACATATGCTTTTCTTTCGCTCGGTATGGCATCTGGTTCTTGGTTGCATTGGATGGCGCAGGAAAAGGTTGTAACCACATACCCGCGAATCGGATCAATGCTGTATTTTTAACAAGCTCGATTTGTAGGATAAGACTGAAATAGGTAAAATCTACATATATCTTTTTTAGAATCCTTTCACGGATGCATCAATACGTGGTGATACTCGGTCTCCGGAGACACAATTGTTCGTGTCGAACTATCGACGGGGGATACAGCGAGGTAACCTAAAATGCTGTCCGTGGTACCTTTGATTAGGCCATTGCATGTAGTCCAAAAGTATCCTTTGCTTCTGGGAGAGGTAAAATCTCCTGGAAAGTGAGAGCAAACTACAAATAGTTACCTATTTTTCCAAGCTTGTCCTGTACTCTTCAGGTGCCCGCCTCAGGCGCCGTAGTAGGGAAACAGTGACAGGAAGGGGCTACAGGGAAGAATGCCCACTCGGCAAAACCAATCTTCCATTCTAACCTCCATCTTAGCCAATCACAAGCAAGCTACTGCCATTCGCGCTTGGTAGCCAGAAAAAAGTACCAATCGTCTCATACGACGTTTCAGAGGTCATTTTCCGATATTCTGGCCATATCGCGATAGACTCTACACACCGACGATGCTACGCCCAAGATTAAGGATACCGCGGGCCGGCGCCTTAATACGGCAGACGACACCGTGCACTCGCTCATTCCACGTCATCCCACAACTCGATCAATTCAAAGAAGAGAACGCCGTACCAGGCTTGTTAAGTCCTGCCGGTTACCAGACGGCTTGGACTGAGTACATGCAACTCGTCACACAAAGGTTGAACTATTTAACAGCTGGTATGTAGCGGAAAGCTCGTACCAGAACGGTGACGGCGTCTCGAAGAAACTCGTTCTAACCTGTCACGAAACAGGTACGGATTACGAGCAACAGAATGCGCTCACAATCCTCAAGGGCACGGCCCGCGATTCGTCGTCGGCGGCACTCTTCAACTACGCCTCGATGGCACATAACAACCACTTCTTCTTCAAGCAATTGATGAATGTGCGACATTTGTACGAGAGCAAGACCGGAGGCGAACCAGACGCCGCCAAGACGGGCGAGGTCACACTCGAGCCATCCGAGAGCCGCATACCACCGACCTTCAAGGCGGCGATAGAGAGGGACTTCAGCTCGGTCGAGACGCTGCGACGGGAGATCTACGCGACGGCCATGGGCATGTTCGGCCCGGGCTTCGTGTGGCTGGTGAGGCCGGCCCGTCTAAAGGAGATGCGGATCCTCGTGACGTACCTGGCCGGGTCGCCGTACACGGCCGCCCACTGGCGTCGCCAGCCTATCGACACCAACACCTCTGTAGGCGACCGGGGCAGGATGGGCAACTACCTCCAGCGCACGGCGGCGGGTGCGGGCAACACGTTCGGCCGCTTCGAACACCAGGCTCCCGGCGGCACAGACGTCATCCCCCTGTTGTGCCTCAACACGTGGGAACACGTCTGGCTGACCGACTACGGTATCCAGGGCAAGAGCGACTTTATCCAGCAGTGGTGGGAGACGATCGACTGGAACAAGGTCGAGGCCTTGGCCGCTCATAACACATATAAGCCGTCGCAGCTTCCATAGATTAGCGGGAAGGGGAGAAAGGGAAAAGAAAAGCCAGCCTCCCTGTGTAAGAATAATGAAGGGAGCTCTTGTGTTACGTACAAACTGTAGACTTGTATCAAAATTTAATCTTTTTCCAAGACCCTCGCTATTCACAATGAATCGTTATTTCAAGTAGGTCACTCAACCCAAACACCCAGAGTAAAACACGTACGAGCTGTGACTATCTACCAAGTACTTGCCTACCTAGGTGCTAGGTTACGTGGTTACCTAATAAGAAAGAGAAGATCAGGCTACCTAGCACCGCTTACAATACCGACAAGTTTGTCTCTCGTATGCCGTATATCCATGTCCTGCCAGCAAAATGGTTTTCCCTTAAATGACACTTATCCAGAAAGCTTAATAATAGATGGTCCCTCTAAAATACTAGGTTAGGTATTCTTGCCTCTGTAGATGAAAAACATTGCATACCTCGAAAATGACATGACGTCTGTCCATAGGTCCTACCCTGGAATAGGTACCTACCTACTTAAACACCACACACCATACCTACTCCTTACTTGTACGTACTTGTATCTACAAATACTCCTTCACAATAGGTACTGAAACCTCTTTGCTTGGTTTTTCTAAAACCATGCGCCCCAAGCATATCCCAACCTGTTGCTCCGGGATGTCCGATCTGCACGTTATCGGTTTCCATAAGTCCGGACGGACGGACGGACGGACGCCGAGAGTGCCAGTTGGGAAAATCCAAGCAAGCCTAAAGCCGTTTTGTGTGCCTACACCAGCTAGGTTAGACATATTATATATGTCATTTGAAGAAAAAAACGCCTTTTGTAATGCGAACAAGTAATAAGTTTCCCAGAGGGGTCGGTCGATATGTTTTACCTACATGTAGCCCGGTAGCCTTGTGGCACCTATAGCAGGTAGGTACGGTAATTGGTGGTGGTGTATTCAAGCCCGGTTACTCGGTTAGTACATTTCACGATCGAGGATGGATATATAGATAGATAGATACATGAAGTAGAGTGAGTGAGTGAGTGAGTGAGTGGTCAGGATCAGTTTTGAATCTGAGGCTTGGTAGGCAGACTGGGTAAATGCTCTCTTTCTTTCTTTCTTTCTTTCTTTGGCGATTACTTGTTCCACTTAGATATTATCATAACAACAAGGTCCTCCGATTGAGAAACATCACCCAACTGCTTCAGATACAAATATATAAGGCGGGCAGGCAGGTAACACACATCTATCACTTTTAACCTGCAACTTAGGTGTTTAGATAATCACCAAAACATTTCACATGGAATTTTCAAAGATCAAATTCAAATTCCCAAAAACAATCTCATCCAAAACCACCTTGAATTCCCTAAAATCCTAACCTAACCTAGCTAGCTAAAGGCATAGAGACAGAGAGTATACTCAATATACTATTTTAATAAGGGAGCGTGGTGGTAGTAACAACGTTTCCGTTTCAATTCATTTTGCTCATCAAATCCTCCATCTCCTCCTCCTTCAATTCCTTACTACCAACCAAACAGAGAAATGATATGAAAAAAAATCAAAAACAAATTTCGCTGTGGGTAGGTGACTCGCTACATTCTTAAGATAGGATAGGAAAAGAAAGAAAAATGGATATCAAAAATGGTGGGAGAGTGTCATAAAAGGAAATGGTATCAAAAAAATGCCACTTATTCCAGAGTAACTAGTAGAAACCAATAAAAAAGAAAAAACACGAGAGATAAAAAGAGTGATAGTAGTAGTGTTGTAAACAAAAAGATAGAGAGGTGATAGATAAGTCCCACCGACGTATAATGATGAGATACGTATGTAGGTAAGGTCGGAGAGGTCAACTCTCTAGGTTATATCATATTCCCGTTAACGCTAACCTCGAACCCTTCACCCTTTTGCCTCAAGGCTTTAGCAAGCATGAGCTCGCGCATCCAATCGATGCGTTCGTCCCTGCTGCGAACGGCGAAATGGTGCGTCTTGCCAGTGCCGTTGACGCTACTTCCGTCCACACCGCCGGGAAGTGATCCGATACTCTGCGACTCTCTCTTGCGAAGTCGTCTCGTGGCGCTGCTCTTGTCCGGATCTTGCGGGACTAGTTGGAAGCTGAATGCCGCAATGTCCTCGGATGAGGCAGAGTTGGATTTTCCGTGGCCGCGGGTGATGTTCATGGCCTTGAAGGCCGCGTTGAGTTTGGAAGTTGTCGATAATGACGAGCAAGCGATGGCGTAGTCGTCAACGTCGATGTACTCGAGCGTGCGGTCGCGGCTAGCGGCGTCTTTGTGTAGTGCTAGACGAGTTCCCTTGAGGACTGCGTATTGATCGTGCCACTCGTGTCGTAGCATCTTTGTCTTGCGCTTCTTGACCGGGCCTTGGTATTGGATGCCCTCTGCGTCCTTGACCACGGTCGGGCCGCCAGGGAAACGGAAGGGTTGAGACCAGGGGTATTGGGCACGTGGCGGTGCCTGTTGTGGGTTTTGACGAGAGGATGTCTGCACCTTTGGTGGCGAGCCAGCCTTGGTAGGAGAAAACGACTTGGGCGAGAGGGATGGCCGTCGTCGTGGCGACGTTGTGCCCATGTAGTTCTGTTGCGAGCTGCTTGGTGAAACAACGTCTTCTTCGACTGGCGCCATGATCTGCAAGGAGCCACGGTGCGAAGCCCGATTTCGGGTAAGGGGCGCCGCCCGGTAGCCCATATCAGGGGGCACGGATTGCGAGGCGTCTCGGGCTACTGGGCCTAATGGCACCGATGTCACGGGAACGTCCATCTCGGAAAATGGAGTGCCGAAGCGGTAAGGAGCAACGGGGGTTGTTAGATCAGGAGATAAAGCCGCAGCCCTGTCCATCTGATAGGGAAGAAATTCTGCTTGAAGATTCGACGGTCTTGCCTGGAATGGTTGCTTCGGGGTTGCCTGTCGTTGTCCGGGAATAGATAATCGGGGTAGAGCCCGTAGGCCCTCATGAGGTGCACGAGGGTTGAGCTCAAATGGGGGCGTCGGGGGAACTTCGCTACTGTTCACTCCCTTATCTTGATGTTGGAAGTTAAGGAATTGCCGGACATTGTCTTGAGGATCGCGGGACTGCAGATTGCGAAGCGCAGCTTCTTGCAGATACTGCAAGGGAGGTACACCGGGACCAAGAATGTCGGAAGAGGCCACGACAGAGGGAACGGCATCAGACTGGGGTCGCTGGTCCTCGGTGGGTGAGGGGCGGTTGAGGGCCGGCGCCGTCTCCGGATTTCCCGGATCGCCTGCCACCAGGATGATGCCCCCCTTGTCCATGTCCACGAAGGGGTGGTCGCGTTTGAAGGCTTCAATCATCCGCTGTCGCTTCTTATACGTCTTGCAGTTCACGCCTTTGGAGCAGTGATGTGGCTCGGGAATCATCTGTTCGATGCCGACGATGGAAACCGACTCCAAGGGGGAGATTATATCCTCCCGTGATGGCCTGAGCCTTCCTTGGCTGCATTTCTGGCTCTTTGAGCAACTCAAGCTCGAAGGCTCCTCCGTATGGGCATCTGCCTCCCTGACCTTTTCCATCCTCTTTCGCTCCCTCCTGACCTCTTTGCTTTCTTCATCTTCTATCGGAGTGTCCGGCCGCGGCGACATCTCCTTCTTATCCTTGAGAGTGTGAATCTCCTCCCATAACCTTGTCCGAATCCCAAACGACTTGATGTGTAGCTCCCTTAAATCCTCAAACTTCAGAGTTATCAAGAGAGCGCCGTTGATATCATTCTCGATAAACTTCTCTGCGACAGGATACTCAATGCCGGCATTGAGCATCCACTGGGCTACTTGCTGCGGCGACCAAACGGCTAGACTGGTCGGGTCTAACCTCTCATGGGTAAACTGGTAAGGGCTGCTTCTAGTAGAACGAGGCAGCGGATCCTGGACGAAAGGCTGGCGAAACTCGATCTCGTACGGTTTGGCCGTCTTGGGCGTTATCGGAGATAGGGAGAGAGCATCCTGAAAATCAAAAGACGATGTCGTGGATGACCGGAACAGATGTGGCCCCCTCGGCCCCTCCACCGGCCTTGACGAGTCAAAATAATACGGATACGCCTCGCGAGTCCGGCTAGATCTGGGGGTGTGTGCCTCATCGTATGAAGATACTGTCGTCATGCTATGCTGACCAGTCTAAATTCCATCGAGTTAGCAACTCGACATCTGAAGGAGGAGGTTGCCTAGATGCGGGTCTGTGCGCTTCTGCCTGTTTTGTCTGCCTTACCGAGTTCAAGCTGACACGGGGTGAATTTGCCTCGTTATCCTCCATTTCGCTGACTATTTCTTCGTCTTCTTCCTCCTCCCATTCCGTATCCAAAATCTCTGTTGTTATCGACATTGGCCGGTACTCAGATGTCTTGGATTCGTAATAAGACTCATAAAATCCCTTATTCCCTCGCATCCCCATGTGCGATCGCTCGCCAATTGAATATACTTGTGTATTCTGTCAACACCAGTCCGTTAGCATTGACGACGCCGACTCTGCTCAGGCCCACCCCCGGAAGAAGTTTTACATACCATCTTGTTTTAATATTTTTGCGAACAAATGGGGCAAAAGAAAAAAGTAAAATGAGAAAAGAGGCCAAAAAAATGTGCCGTCTACTATGCAATTTGCGCTACTTTGCCGTCGCCGGCGTGCCGTGTTTTTCTACAACCGAGGACACGGATATAAGATCATGTATAATATTGGTATATGTGAAAGAAGAGACGCCGACGATGACGACGAGGACGACGACGGCGATATAGAGAAAAGGAAACGTTTACCACGGATACCCGTATTAGTGTGCGTGGGACTGCACTGATGTTGCGAAAACGGGGAAAAGGCAAGCCAAGCTCGGTCTGCGCGGGCAAGTGCGGATGGGTAATATGTTAAGTAGGCAGGTAGCGCATAGACTAGGTTAGGTGAGATCCAAATGCAGGCAGTCGGCTCACGACAGATCTTCCCAGATTCACAGATTCGCACAGAGGGGAGGGAGGGGGGGTAGACCGTAGGGGCTATTTTCGCAAGTTACCTCGACCATACAGGTGTGATAGCGACGAGGGCTGGGCTGTGATTTGTCTCTCGGGTGCTGGGCATTGCCAGGCCCTGCGCTGGTCTTGCGCTGGGACAAATGTTGTGATAACGTTGCAGTGCACGAATCACTTACATCGAGTCACCTACAGCAAATCCACTCGACTTGGCCCAAGACTGATATTCCCCGCTAATAATAGCAATGCCGACCGCAGTGCGGAGCAGAGGATTCCCTATTCCTCTCTAGAGACCCCCCGAGTCCGCCGGCCAACGGTCAGCCAACCACGGCGGGGGTTGACAAGGGCAGTCTCACCGTGGTTGGACCAGAAGAGTGGGGAGTGGAGGAGCGCATTAAGTTGCCGGATCTGACCGCCTAATTGGCTAGTGCTGACCAGGGGATCTGCCAGGACCCCCAAAAAGCTCTTGTTTAAGCGCCCGCTAGTAGACAAGGGTTTAGATACCACCCTTGTTCCGGCTTTTTCCCTCTCTACCTATTCATCCTTCTCAGAACTTTGTTCCCTCTAGCCCAGCCCGATTTGGCGAAACCCAAAGTGCCAAGCTCATTCATGCTTTTCCCTCGTCCCGTCGTATGTCTCCCATATTACCCAGCAGGTGCAGGTACTATGGAAGTAGGTACAATGCCCTTATGTCTCGCCACAGCTGCAAGCTCTTTGCTGTAGTAAGCAGGAGCAGCAGCAGCAGCACCAACCACTTTTTTCTCTCTCTCGGGTTTTTGCCTCGCCTTCCCCTCCTGATCTTGGAACATGGCGTATGTACCTGCTTGGTTTTCTAGTCTAGATTGTATTTTTCTCTCGTATCTACACCTTGTAACCGTCAAAGTTTTACGAAAAGCATCGGTCCCTTTTCACGATTTCGAATCTATTAGCCGCCTCTGATACCAGGGCGTGCGACACATCAATCGTCGTATAGGCGGTAAACCAAACGGGTCCCATAGTCGGTCAACAGAATGTGTTATGACGACAGATAATTCATGAAGAATATTCCATCGCGTATAAGCCAGGATGAAGAGTGGATAAAGTAAAATGTATCCTAGTCGCTCTATTCATGCGTAGCTGCCAAATAATGGATATAGCAGCGGAAGAGACGTTGACATTCTGCTGGCTAGACCCAGCCTCTTTGGCGGTGGGAGAGAACAACCAGCTGGCGAGTGCTTCCTTAGAATACCGAAATAGGGAATCGAAGCGGCTGCTACTCGTACATGAAATGCTGTAATGAGATCGGCTCTGGCTCTCTACCTACTTTTCCCGTATAGACTAGACTTGCCTTCTGCCGTCCCTTGTCGCCTCTGTTTTTGGTTTCTGGAACGACCATGGAATTGCTACAACTTTGCATGCGGCGGGAGCCGAGTGAGACGCTGAAGTTGTATAATATGATTTCACTATATGACGTTCCGTGGTTTTGCGCACCCAACCCCTCTTTCGTGATACCCGCCCTTCGGATGAGATTGGTGCACAACATGAAAATTGTTGAACAGTTCTCGAAAGATACCCAATCTGGTGGCCTGTTGAATTTCGCCAACCTAAACCTTCGCCTACAACATATCGTGACCATAAGCAGCAGTTGAATAGAGTCCCTGGCCATTGCTGAAGCGCTAGGAGGTGCGACGGTGATCAAAGTGCTTTTTTGCTGTGGGACGGGCCGACTCCCACTATCTACATATTACTCCAGCACTACTCGGAGGATCCGTGGATAGTACCTAGTCTACCTATTATCTCAATTACCTAGTACGGATGAGGGGTTTGCGTAGACTAAAGAATTACATGGCAAGGTAATAGGCGAAGGAAATATGTCTCCGGTGTCGCTTGATACCCAATGACGAGAGCTTGGTTACTTACTGAATGATCGACTTGAACGCACATGATCTTCTACGTACTAGGATATTCGTAAGTAGCACAGTCGTACCTACTTAATAGGTTGATGGAATCTCTAAATTAACGGGTATGGTGGCAAGTTTGAATTTCTGTCCTCCATTCAGCAAACGCGACGCCAGTAGCCGTCAAAGTTTCACTCGGTCCCGCGGTGAATAAGCCACGGGGGAAAAGCGCACACTTACCGTAACTACCTTGGTTACAATTCTATTCATTGGTAGAAAACTAAAATGACGAATGATAATGTTAGCACATGACTTATCAGAAAATCTCACTATTTTGTTTTTCCCAACTACGATCCGTCAATTGACAACGTGACCGGATGCCCATCAGTCTTTCTTACATGCTCGTACATGGTTTGGTAAGATTTTCTCGTAGTTTGTTGGATCCTATTGGACCATAATGTTGAAGGAATATCGAAACCCAGCCCTGGTGAAGGGTCCCCCCCTCCCTTGCACACATTCTTTAGTAGGTTTACCCGATTCCAATTCCCAACGTCTACTTTGCAGCTATCGGTGCAGGTGATGACGGACCGCCCCGGGAACTGTGGATGAGGGTCCCTTCACCGAGTACTTGCACATGCTCGCTCACCTTGGCTCAATCGTATCGGTGACCACGGACTCCCACGACATGACTTGCCACTCCGATCAAATACTAGGCGCATGCGTGTGTAATACCTACCTACCTACCGGTTGGTTGACCGCTATTTTTTTTTTCATATGATTCCATGGGCGGTTTTAGATCTAGTCTACCTCGTGCGTCGCAAAAACCTTGAGGGACCCCACTTGAAGTTGACGAGGGGCGCAAAAACAACGCACAATGCGCTCTCAAGACCTTTGTCTTACTTACGATTTGCCGAGTACCTGGGTCAGGTCCGTGGTTTTTGTCATATTGTTTCGTACTGTTTCGTACTGCCGCTGGTTCAAGTGTCTCGGCATACCTTATCAGCAAAAAGGGGGGGGGGGGGGGGGGAGAAGAAACAATTCCCATATCCGTGGCACGAAATTTGACTACCAATGTGCCCTCCAATAGAGTTGTTGAGAAATCGCAAAAACGGCGGACAAGGCAATTATCATATAAGTGAGATGCACATAAACTAATTTTTTTTGGCTTATTGCATCTATTCTCTACGGGGATGTTATAAGTAGTTAGTTAGCTTAGTTTATAGGCCTGCAAGGCCCTACTTATAACCTTACTTTTTATACTATACTTTTTATATATATTTTGCAGCGCTAGCAGGTTAAAATTAATTTAAAAGCAATATATTAATATAATAATGTTATATTGTATATTAAATTATTATTTTTTTAAGTTTACTTACTTTTTTTAATAGCTTTATTACTTATTATAATAGCTATTATAAAATTTATAAAAAGTAAATAGCTTATAAAAAGTTTATATAAAAATATTAACTTTACTTAGTAAATTAAAAGCTAACTAAGTTAAAAAGCTTAAACTAGGCTATTATAGCTTATAAATAATAACGTTTTTATAAGCAGTTTTTAGCTATTAATTATTTTAAGCTTAGTTAAATTATTAACTTAGCTTAAAGTGCTTAATATATTAATAAAATATATAATAGTTAACTTAGCTAAAGCTTTAGCTTAAGTAAATAAAAACTTAAAGTATTATAAATAATTAGTTTATATTTACTACTTTAAGCGCTTTAAGCAATTTAAAGTTAAAAAAGTATAATTAATAATGCTAACTTATATTTTAAGTATATTATAAGCTTAAAACTAACTTAGCTTTAATTAGTTATTTAATAAGATTTATAAGTACTTTTTTATTATTATTATAATTATAAAAAAGTTTTTTAGTATTAATTTTAAGTATATTTAAAGTATTTATTAAAATAAACTTAATATAGCTAACTTAATTAAGCTTTAAGTTAAAGTATATAATATATTTTTTATATTTTAATTATATACTAATTAGCAAATAAGTATAGTTATAATAGTTGCTTTAATAGTAAAACTTAAAGCTTATAATATAAATATTAGCATTTAAGCATATTATTTTATAACTTATATAGTAATATATGCTTACTTTTTTATAAAGCACTTTAAAGTTGTTTAAGTAATAAATAACTTTAGCTAATATATTTTTAAGCTATTAATAATATATAAACTTTAAGCTATTATTATATTTATAATAATATAAATAAAGTTTATTAATATAAGCTTTTATAATATAAATCTTTAAGCTAAGCAAAATATTAGTTAAAAGTAATAGTTTTTTTTGCTATATATGCTAAAATAGTTACTTTAATTAAGTATTACTTTTAATAGCTTATTATTAAGCTATAATACTTATATTTAATAAAATAAAAATAAATATAACCTAGTAAAAACGTGCTACTATTGCTTTTATATTTATAGCTATTATAAGTTTAAGTTATATAAAGCTTTAGCTTGCTTTAAAAAAAATTAAAATAATATAGCTAAAAATTAACTATTTTTTAGCTAATTTTTAAGCGTTAATAATTTAAAACTAAAGTTGCTTTTAATTTAAAAGCGCTTTTTTAAAAAAAATTAAAGCATTATAAGCTAAATTAGTAAGCTATATTTTATGCTAGCCTAATTAGCGCATAATATAACTTTTTTTTTTTTTTACTTTTAACTTAAAAGGCTTTTTATTAATTAACTTTTTTTTGCTTTTAAATATATATACTTAAAAGCTTGGCTTTTTTTAATACTTTAGCAATTTAAAACTAATAGTAAGCAAAATTTTATATTTTAAAGCCTTGCTTAGCTTAGCATTATTTTTAAAACTAGTTTAGTTAAAAAACCTTTATTTTATAAATAATAACTATATAGTTATTAAGTAGCAAATTATTATAAACTTAGCTTTTAAAAAAATTATAAAAGTTTTATTTTATATAAAGCTTTTAATTTTACTACTTAGCTTAGTTTTTAAGTTTAATAAAAGCTATTAGTATATATACTACTTTTTTTACTTTAATAAATAATTAGTTAATAATTATATTTTAGCTAAATATAGTATATTAAAATATATTATAATTATAAATATTTTTAATTTAATTTAATAAGCTAGCTATAAAATATACTTTATTAAAAAAGATTTAAAAAATGTTTTTTAGCTTATACTAGTTACATTATTATAGCGTTAGCTACTTACTTTTTAATAAAAAAAATGTTTTTATACTAAAAACTACTTGCTTTTTAAGCTTTATTTAGCTTTTTTTTTATTTAACCTTTTTATAAAAAGCTTTTATTAAATACTATAAACTTTATTACTTTAGCTTAGCATTATATATTACTTTAATAACTTTATTTTTATTATTTTAAAGTTAATAGCATACTATGCGCTTAAAGTATATAATATGTACTTTTTTTTTGCTTAGGCCTTTAGCTTTTTTTTTAATAATAAAAAAAACATTAAAAGTACTTATATTAAAATATTTAATATTATAATTAATTTTATATTAATAACTATGCTTTTATTAAATATAAAGCTTTAAAAAGTAAACTACTTAATATTTTTTACTTTATTATAATTTTTAGTTATAAAAAATAAATTTAAGTTTTTAATAAGCTACTTTTTTTTTTGCTTATTAATTATATTTATTAAAAAAGCTTTTTTAGTTAACTTATAGCAATTATTATAACTTTTTTAAAGCTATTAGCTATATGCTTTCCTTTTAGTAGCATAAGTAAACTTTAAATAGTAAAAAAACTTAATTAAAATGTTTAATAGGTTTTTTATACTTTTAATAAATAATTGTTTAATATTTTACTTGTTTACTAATGTTTTAAGCTATAGCTTAAGCAGCTTTTAGTACTAAGCTAGCTTAGCGTAGTTAAATTAGTATATAGCTTTGCTAATTAGTTTATATTAAGCATATTAATATTATTAAAATAGCTTTAAAATAGCTATATATATAAATATAGCTAAAATTAATATAATTATAATTATTTTTACTTTATAGTATATAATTTAGCAATTAAGCACTATAATTATTTATATTAATAATATAATAGCTTAAGCTAGCATTGCTAATATTTTAATATAAAACTTGCTTTTTTTAGCTTTACTTTATAAAGTGCTAATAATAATAATAATATTAAATATTTTATTATATATTTACTGCGTTTTTTTAGCTAATAATAGCTTAGCAAACGCTTTTTTATAGTTTAATACTTAAACATTAACTAACTTATATTTTACTTAGTAGCTTTTTTTAAAAAATACTTTTTTAAGCGCTTTTTTAAGTATATAGTAAGCTTAATAATAAACTTAAACTATGTTTGTTTATTTTAAGCTAGTATAGCAAAGTTTACTTAGTAAAAATATAAATTAGTAATAAGCTAATTTAAATAATAATATAGCTTTTATAGCTTTTAGCTTTAGCTTGCTTAAAAAAAAGTTTTTACTTGCTATATTTTTAACTATGCTTATAAATAATTAACAACTTATATTTAAAAGTTAACACTTTTATTTTATTTATTTAAACTATAAGCAATTTATATTAACTTAATACTTAACTTAATAGTTTTTAATAGCTTATATATTTACTATTTAGTATAAAAAGCAATATACTTTTTTTTTTACTTTATATATAGCAAAAAAAAGTAGCTAATTTTAGCTTAGCTATTAATATAACTATTATTTATATAAGCTTATATAAGTAAAAACTTAAAAAATATTTATATTATTAATATAGCGTTTTTATTAGCTTAATATAGCTTTTTATATTTTAGTAAAGTTATTTGCTTTAATTATAATGCTTTAAATGCTTACTATTTTATAAAACTTAGCTTAATATAAAAGTATATTAACTTTTTACTTTAAGCTAACTACTTTTATATTTTTTTTTATACTTTAAAAATAAATTATAATTAAAATAGTATAAGCATTATAATTTATATAACTAAGCTAGTAGCTTGCTTAGTTAAGTATATAAAAACTTTATTTAATTAAACTTTATTTTTAACTTATATTGCTAGCTTTTTGCTTTTTTTTTAACTTAAAGCTAGCGCGTTTTTATACTAAAAAGCTTTAGCTATTTTAGCTAAACGCTTAGTTAATTTTAATATTTTGCTAAAAACTTATATTAAATATAGCTTTTATAAAAAAATAATATAGTATGCTTATAATATAGGCTTAATAAGCGCTAAAATAAAACTGCTTAGTAAGTAGTTATTAAATATATTTAAACGCTACTATAAAATATTACTTTTAAACTTTTTTAAGCTTTAAAGCAAGTTTATTATAAGCTTTAATACTTAATAGTTAATATAGTTTACTTATAATATTATATGCTTTACTTTACTTAAGTAATTAAATTTTTTATAAGTTATAAATAAAGCGCTACTAGCTTATAATAGTTATATATATTAAAATATATTTTATATTTTAAGTAAATAATAAGTTTAGTAACTTAAAATTTTTATAAAATATAAATAATATAATAGTAACTTATTACTAACTTATAAAAACTACTTTTTAACTTTTTTATTTTTATTTTTAACTTTTACTAACTTTTTATTTTAAGTAGCAGCCTTAGCTTTATATGCTTTTTTTTTTTTGCTTATAAGCATTTTTAACTTTTTTTTAAAAAGCTTTTAAAAAATATTAGTTTTTATAATATATTAGCAGCTTATAGCTAAATTGCTAAAAAGGCACTTATAGCTTATTTTATAAAAAGCAAGTTTTTGCTTTAAACTATTTAAAAGTTAAATAGCTTTATATGCTATAAATTATATATTAAACTTTTTTAAAATATTATAATGTTTAATAAAAAACTATTAAAGCATTAGTATAGCAATAATATATTATGTTTTTTTAACTTTACTTATAATATAATAGCTACTACTTTTGCATTTTTTATAAGACTTAATATATTAAGTATACTTATTAGTTTTTAAAGTGTAGTTTATAGCATAAAAGTTGTTATAATCTTATAAGCTATTAATAGCGCGTTATAATATTAGCGCTGCTTTATAAAAATTTAGTTTTTATTTACTTAAATAATAAAATTAAAGCAATTTTTATAAAGCATGTTTTATTTTTTAAAAAATAATAAGTTTTAGTTTATAACTTATTAAAAGCTTGTTGCTAAGTTATAAAAATAGCGTTTTTATTTATTATTATATTTAAAGTGCTTAAAATTTATAAACGCTAAAGCTATTTTTTTTGCTTTAAGTATATTAGTTAAAACGTTGCTTTTATAAAGTATTAATAATACTTTGCTAACTTATATTTTAATAACTTTTAAAAAACTTACTTTAATATAATTTAATAATAAAAAATAAAAAAAACAAAATTAGGCTAGCTTTAGCTTTAGCTACTTAAAGCGCTAAAGTATTGCTAAAAGCTTGCTGTTATATTATAAAAAAAGTAAAAAGACTTATTTTAAAAAAAAGTAATATATAAAAAAAAAAAAAGAAAAGGTTAAGCAACTTAAAAAAAAGCTTTTTTTTATACTTGTTTTTTACTAACTTTTATTACTTTTTTAAATAGCATACTACTATTAGCGCTTGCTAATATTATGCTACTTTTTATTGCTAAGCTTTAGCTACTTTTATTTTAAAAGCAACAATTGCTTATTATAAAACTTATATTAGTCTGGCTAAGGGTTAATATAATCACAATATATTATTATTTATAGTACTATGTTAACTTAATTAGTTAAAAGGAAAAAAAAGTTATAAGGACTTTTTTTAGCAAGTTTTATATAGCTATAAAAGTTTATAATTAATTAAAACTTATTAGCAATATAAAAGGAACACGTATACTTTATATATTTAATATATAAAGGATGCGTACTTTTTATATACTAGTTACGTACTATATACGTACACTGCATATATACTTTTTTTATAAAGTAAGTTTAATGCAATTTATAATAAATATATAAAAAACTAAATATTTATATTTATAAAATATTTATATTTTAATAGTTTTAATATAGTTAATAAGGTTAAAAGTATTAAAAAAAATTTTAATACTTACTATTTTTTTTAACTATATTTTTATTTTTTTATACTTTTGTTTTTAACTTATAAGCAATTTATTATTGCTTTAATTTTTATTTATATTTAATTCATTATAATAAAAAACTTAAGTGCTTAGTTAAAAGTTTTTTTTATAAACAAATTTATAAGGTTATTTTTTTTATTAATTTAATATACTTTTATAATTTCCTTTTTTTTATAAGATTTTTATAACAATATTATATTAATTATAAAGCGTTTTTTACGTATACTTTTAAGTTTTATAAAATATTAGTAAAGTAACTTAAAATTAGTATAAAGTACTAAAAAAATTAAAAGTAATTTAAGTACTTTAAAAATTAAGTATAAAGTAATATATAAAGCAATAGCGCTATTAATTTTATTAACTATACTATATAGTTTACTAGTAAAAATAAATTAAATAATATGCTTATATTTACTTAAGTGTTAATATATAATATTGCTAGTAATTTTATATTTGTTTTGCTTATAATTTTAAATTAATTTGCTAGCAAAAATAATAATAAAACTAATTTAAAAGCTTAAATTAGTATTGTTAGTAAATAATTTATTTATAAAAATAAATAGCTTTACTTTTATTAAGTTTAAAAGTATATACGTTAATTTATAGTACTTGTTTTTAATTTACTAGTTAATTTGCTTATTTAATACTTAAATATTATTTTTTATAAGTTTAATAACTTATATAGCTATTAATAAGTTAAATATAGCTTTAAATTAACATATATTATTAATATATATACTATATGCTTTTTAGCTAATATATTACTAAAAAGCATTAATTAAAACAAAGTTAATTTTAATTAGATTTTTTGCTTAACTTTTTTATATAAAAATTACTTTTTTATTTTAAAAAGTAACTTTTATACTATTAAACTTAATAGCTTATTTTTTATTA
>MU401642.1:0-77288 GCA_022579005.1 Poronia punctata
TTTTTAGCTAAATTTTAATAAATATAAAATAAGCTAAACTAAATTAATATATAAGTTAATATAAAAAGCACTTTTGCTAGCAACTATATTATAACTTTTAAAAAATATATTACTTTATTAAGCAATACTTTTAATAAAAGCATTTTTATTGCTTAAAGCTTAGCTGCTAACTTTACTTTTTAGCTTATTGCTACTTTAATTAATATATTAAACTTTTACTTTAAAAAAAAATCTTAAGCTAAAAGTTTTAAACTTTTAGTTTTTAATAAAAAAACTAATAACTTTAATAGTTAAGTTTAAATAATTACTTTAAAGCTTAACTTTAATATATATACTTTTTATAATAAAAAACAATAATTAAAATATATATTTATATGCTTTTTTAGCTAGCTTTAATAATAAGTTAAAGTATATTTTAGTGCTTATAACTATAAAGTAAGCTTTATATATATTACTAAAATAATTTAAATTTTTAAAACTGTTTATAAATTAGTTAACTAAGTAAAAGCTATTGCTTAAAAGCTTATTACTATAAACTTTAATAATTTTTTTATTTAAAATATTTAAATTTATATTAGCTATTTTACTAAATTATTAGTTTAAGCTTATAAATTATATTTTTTTTAAAAAAAAAAGCTATACTATAATATAAGAATTTTAATTAGCTATATTTTTTATGTTTATATTTATAACTTAAGCGTTTTTTATAAAACTTTTTATAAGTTTTTTTAAAAAAAAATGCTTAATTAACAAGTTAAAAATTAAAAGCAAAAAGCTAAAATTAAGCTAGTAGTATAACTTTATAAAAGTATAACTTTAAACTAAAAACTTTTTATTTTTACTTTAAAGCTTACTATTTATAAGTAACTATTTAAAACTAAAAAAAAAGTTTACTAAAAAAATAATATTTACTTTAATTATAATAAAAAAAGCTATATAATTAAAAATTGTTTTTAATTTTAAGTTAACGCTTTTTTTGCTAAACTAATAAAAAAAGTAAAAAAAAATATTTTAGTTAAAAAAATAGCTTTTTTAAAAATTACTTTGTTTAATAAATTAAAAAACTAGCTTAGCTGCTTTAAGTTTTTATAATAGTTTATATATTTACTATAGCTAAATTAAGTAGTAAAAATAAAACTATTAAATTTAAACGTTTTATTTAAATTTAAATTAATAGCTTTAAAATATAAACTACTACTTTATATAATATTAAAACAAATATTTACTTTTTTATTAATACTTTACTAGCTTTACTACTTTATAAATAATTTAAAGCTTTATTAACTTATTTAAAAAAGCTTATTTAACTTTTTAATTATAAAAGCTAACTTGCTAGTACTATTTTTTAAATATTAATAGCTAGCTTAAAAATTAATAGTTGCTAATTTATTAATTAAACCTTTTAAGTTATTAATATTAATAATAAAGTTATTATTAATTTATAATAAATAGCTAAATATTTTATTATTTTAAATTATAAACATTGCTAATTATTATAGTTTAAAAAAACTTTACTTTTTACTATATACTTACTTATAATCTTTTTAATAAAAAAAAACTTAGTTATATTAACTAAGCAACTTACTTACTAGTAAAATGCTAATTACTAAAATACTAAACTAAATTAGTATTACTAGCTATTATAATATAATAAGCTTTTTATTTACTTTATTATAGTTACTATTTAACTTTTTAGCTTAGTTAATAAAAATAATTAAAAAGCTATTATTTTAATTATTATATTTATTTAATACTTAGTATATATTTAAAAATAAAAGTTTTTAAAATTATTAAATTTAAGCAAGCTAATATTTATTAAGTATATAAAATAGCTTTAAAGCTTATTAGCTTAAATTAGTACTTTTTTTTTAACTATAAGCTTTATTAAGTTTTTTATAAATAAAAACTTAAAATATATTGCTTAAGTATATTAGTTAATCTTACTTTAACTTGCTTACTTAAAAGGTTTTTTTTTTTAAAAAAAAGCTAATACTTTACTTTTTTTTTATTTTAGCTTTAATGTAAAATTAAAACTAATTAATAAAGTGCTTTTTATTAGTTTTTTTTAGTTTTAAATACTAATTAAATATATTTTTTTTAAAAAAAAAACTATTAATAAACTTTTTACTTTTAATTTTATTAAACTTTATATAAAACTTTATATAGCTTTTATATTTTTTGCTTTTAAATTAAAGTTTATTAAAAAATAGTTTTATATTAACTATTATTAGCAAAACTATTATTTTAAAAATTATATTATTATTATTTTAAATATTAATAAAACTATTTTTAATTACTATAATGCTTGCTATATATTAAAATTTAATATTATTAAAGCTTTTTATTACTTATAAATAATTTTATTTTTTAAGTATTTAATTATTTTTTATATTTATATAAGTACTTATTAGTAAAAAGTTTTGCTATTTAAATTAAAAATAAAACTAGCTTAGTAGTAGTTTTTTATTAATGCTTAACTATAAAACTTATTTAATTAGTATGCTAGCGCTTATGCTAATAATATTATAGTTTATTTATAAAAAAAGCCTTAATATTAAAAAAACTATAAAAAAGTTATTTATTACTTATTTGCTACTAGCTTATAAGGCAATATTAATAAGTTTTAATTTAATACTAAAAAGGTTAACTACTTAAGCATAATTATTAAAGTAAGCAAAAGTATTTTTATTAACTTAGCTAAAACTAAAGCTATTATAAAGTAAAAATTTTTAAAACTTTATAATATTACTACTATTTATTTATTTTTTAGTTTTTATAACTACGTTTATATATTTATTTACTATACTAGCAAAGCTACTAAACTATTAAACTAACTTTTTAAAAAAAAAAAACTTTTTATTTTAAGCTTTAAATAAAAAGCTTTTTTTAACTAACTTAAAAAGCTAGCTTATACTATATTAGTACTTATTTTTTTTTAGCTAAGTTTTTTTATTTAAGTAAAAGCTAATATATTTTATAATACTATTAAAAGTATTATTTTTTAACTATAACTTAATAAAAAATAAAAGCTTATTAATTATTTTTTTAAAACTATAATACTTACTAAGCAAGCTTATTTAATATAAAATAAAAAGTTTTTAGCTATAGTTTAAACTTTTAATTATTTTTATAACAAATTACTAAGTACTTAAATTACTATTTTTATTAACTACTAAGCTTTAACTTATTTTTTTACTAAATATTATTTAAAATTATAATAAGTAGCTTAGCTAAACTTTTTATATAAGTTTACTATTAAGTAAAAGTATTGCTTAAAAAAAGAAAATATAATTACTAACGTACTATTTTATAAAACTACTAACTTTTTTACTATTAAAGCTTTAAAAAAAAATTAAATATTTATTTTAATTTTTTTAAAAAATATTATAAGCTTTTGCTTTTAAACTATAATTGCTTTTATTAAAATTTAACTATTTTTTATACTTTTGCTTTTAATAATGCTAAAAAAATTAAAGTTAATTAATTTAATTATTAAAAAAAACTAATTTTAAAAACTAAGTACTTATAAAAAAAAGCTAGTTATTTTAGCTACTACTTAAAATAGCTTAATATCTTTTTAAATAGCTTTAATTTAAAAAGCTTATATGCTTAAATCTTAAGCTTATAATAGCTAAAATAAAATAATTTAAGCTTTTTTAGTTAACTACTACTAGCTTAATTTTAAAAAAAATACTTAATAATATATTTATAACTACTAAAATTGCTAATATAATAAAAACTTTTATAATAAAACACTAGGCTTTTTATACTTATTACTTTTTTTTTAGCATATATAAAATATTATTATAATTAATAAAAAAAATATGCTAAAAAATAAGCATAGCTATAACTACGTATAATATTTTATTAATAAGTTTAGCTGCTTAATTACTACTATTTTAAGTAAAAAAACTAATATTATTAAAATACTAGCTAAAAAGTATTATTACTACTTATATTAATTTTTTAGCCTTTTAAGTACTTAAATTAGCAATAATAAAAAATAGTTTATTTTATAGCTAATAAAAGCTTTAAACATTTTAATAAGCACTAAATATTATTAAAGCAGCTTTAATTACTTATAAATTTAAAGCGCTATTAAAGTTATTAACTATAAGCTAAATTAATATTTTTACTTTTATATTAACTAATTTTAAAATAATTAAAGTAATTATATTGTTGCTTTTAATTTTGCTTATAATTTATTATATTATTTATTATTAAGTATAAGCTTTTTAAAAATAGCTTTTAAAATTAAGCTATATACTAACTTAATATTTTTAATACTACTTAATAATATAACTAATAAGCTAACTAAGTATATAGCAAAGTTAATAAAGCAAACTTATAAAGTTTAAAACTTAGCTTATAAATTTGCTTAAAAAACTTAAAAATAGTAAAAGGTTTAAGCTAATAAAAAAAATAAAAAGTAAACTTTTTTATTTATAATTAAGTTTTTTTTTAAAAAAAAAGTTTTATTATAATAGCTTTTATTATTTATATAAATTTTTAGTAAGTTAGTTTATTTAAAATCTTTAAAAAAAAAGGCTATAATTATATTTTAAATTTATTGCTAACTTATAAAATATAAAACCTTTTTTATACTAATTAGCTATATAAAGCTTTTAATAACCTTTTACTTTAGCAAATCTAACTTTTTTTAAAACTTAAAAAAATTAATAAAAAGCTTAAGTATAAAATATAGCAAGTTTTAAAATTTAAACTTTTTAAGCACTATAAACATTTTTAGTACTAGGTAAACTAAATTAAATATAACTTAAATAATATTTAATACTTAACTAGCAACTTTAAAAATATATTAATAGCTTTAAAAAACTTTTATAATAGCTACTTTTTAGCTTTTAAACTTTTAATATATTTTAATAAATAGCTATATGCTATAGTAGCAAATATAGTGCTAAAAAACTACTTAAATAACTTTAAAGCTATTTATAAAAGCAAGCAACTTATTATAAAACGCTATACTTAAGCTTTAATACTTTATAAACTTTTAGCTTTTATTTACTTATTAGCTTTATTTAAGTTAAAAATATAAAAATAAAAGTTTATATTTAATTATATTATATTTAATAAATTATTTATATTATAACTTAACTAAACTAACTTATAATTTAACATTTTTATTAAAATAAAAAAAAGTTAACTAAGTATATGTTTATAAAAAAAACTTACTATAAAGTATATAAGCATAGCAAGTTATTAAAAATATTTTTTATATTAATATTAAAAAAAAAAAAAGTATTAGCTTTAAATAAAAAAAAAGTATTAGCTTTTAAGCAATACTTTTAATAACTTTTATAATAAAAAAAACTTTAGCTTAAGCGTTTTAAACTTTAGCTTTAGTTTTAAAAAAAAGTAGTATAATAGCTATATTTATTAGTTTAAGGTTATATAACTAAAAAAATAGTTATATAACTTATAAACTATATATATTATTATAAAGTAGGTTTAAAGTAGTACTAAATACTGCCTTTGCTTAGCTAGACTTACTTAGTAAAATAATTTAATTAGTTATACACTTATATTTTTAGCTAAGTATTTATATATAAGTAGCAAAAAAATAAATCTTAGCGCAGCTAATCTCTTTTTTTTTTTTTTAACTTAAAATTTTTTATATAGCGTTAATATATAGCTATTATGCCTTACTAATTATTACACTTTTTAAGCTAAAATTACTAGCTATTTTTTAAAATATAATATATTTTTACTATTAATATAATATTTTTTATATATTTTAACTTTATAGCATATAATTTTTACTAGCTTTATAAAAATAAGGTTTTTAGCTTATAATTTATAAACTATTTTATAAAACTATACTAAAGCTGCTAGTTTAAAAGCTATTTTGCTTTAAGCTAATTTTTTAGCTTTAATATATAAAACATATTAGTTATAAATAATAGCTTTAGCTTTTTTTTTTTAAAAAGCAGTTTTTATGCTTTTAGCAGTAGCTTTTGCTAAATAAGTTATTATTACTATTTATATAGTATATAATATATAAGTTAAGCATATATATTAGTACTTTTTACTTTTTTACTTTTAAAAATTGTTTATAATTATATAATAAAAGTTTAGTACTTTATAAGCTTATAAGTTTATAATTTATACTTTTATTATTAAATAAGCTAATAAGTATAAGTTTAATAAAGCTTTTTAAACTGCTTTAATAATATAAGCTAATATTTTACTTTTTTTTTTTAAAAATAAGATTTTTGCTAATAATTACTATACTTGCTATAGTAGCTTGCTAACTAGTTAAAGCTTTTTTTTTAACGTTAGTATTATATTTTTATACTAAATCTTTTTAGCTATATAATTTAGCTTTTTTAATAGTTTATTTATTAAGTTTAATATGCTTAATTAGTATTTTATATTAAAATTAAACTATATTAGCTTATATACTTAGTAAGCAAGCTTTTTTTAAAAGTTTTGTGCTAATAAGTTAACTATATTTTTTAAAGCTATATAATTTATTTATACTATAAAAGTTTTATTTATTTTTTTAAAGTACTATTATTAGTACTTATAGCTTTTTATAATTATTAAAAGCTTTTGCTAGCTTATTACTTATTTAGCTTTTATATTTATAAGCTTTTATAACTAATAAGTAATTAGTTTTTATGTTTTTTTATAAAGTTATAATAATATTTTTAATATTACTTTTATTAATATATTTATTTTTATTTTAATATTTAAATAGCTATTTTAGTAGTAAAAAGTAGTTGCTAATATAAAAGCTTTTTTTATATTTTTAAATATTTAGTTTGCTTTTAAAGTTTATTTAAAAATATAGCTTAATAAAGTATAACTTTTTAAAATTGCTATAATTAATGTTATAATATTTATATACTTAGCTATAAACTTTTTATAAAAGTTTATAAATTTTAAAAATATTTATATATTATATATTAAAATTAGTACTTTTTATTTTTAAATAGTAGCAATTTTTTAAAAATTTATTTTTATTTTTTTTAATTATAATAATAAACTTTAAAAACTTTATTTTAGTTTTAAAAAACTTATATTTTAATAGCTTTATAAATAGTTAATACTTTGCTAACTGCTTATAAACTAACTAAAAGTGCTTTTTATATTTCTTTTTATTTTTTAAAAAAACTATAATATTATTTAAATAAACTATATAAATATAATTTACTAGTTTAGCTAATACTTTATATATATAAGCTTAAAAAGTTATAAAAATATTAGTTAGTTTAAAAAGTATAACTATATACTTAAAATGCTTATATTTTGTTTAAAAAGTAATTTTTTACTTATTATTATATTTAATTTAAATATAATAGTAAGCACTTTTAAAGTTTAGCTTTAAAAAAACTTTTGCTAACCTTAGCTTATTTATTACTTTTAATATAAAAAGTAAAAAATATTTATTTTTTATAATTACTTTATTTAAGCTTTTATAATTAATATAAAGCTTTATAGTTTTATTTTTTTTTAGTATAAATAAAATAAAAGCTTTTATATTTGCATTTAAGTACTATATATAGCTTATTTAAAGGTTTTTTTTAAAGTATTTTTTAAGTACTTATTATTAAGCTTTTATAATAAAATAAATTAAGCTAAATAGTACTTATACCTTTTTTACTAAGTTTATTATATATTATGCTTTTTTTAGCACTAATAACTTTTTTATTAATAGCTTAAAGTATATATATTAAAACGCTTTAAAATATTTAAATAAATTAATTTTATTTTTAATATTAAGCTTATTATTAATTTTAAAAAATAGTAACTTTTTTTTAAAGCTAATACTTATATTTATTAAGTTAATAATATATATTGCTTAATTGCTAATTATATTTTTAGTAAACTTTTTAAAATTTATTTTTTAATATTTACTATAAAACTATTAAGTAAAGGCTATATTTAATAGTATACTTAACTAACTTATTTTTAGCTATAATATTAAAAGCTTTAATACTTTTTGCTTTTTATATATTATATAAAATATTTATTTAAAAGTTTACTTAATTTTTTAAGCATTAACTATTTAAAAACTAGCTATATAAGCTACTTAGCACTTTATTAGATTTTTATTTAATTTTATTAATAAAAGCAATAAAATATTTACTTTTTATAAGTATTTTTTTTAAAAGTTTTTATATATAATATTAATTTAAGCTTTTATATTTATATTTATAATAACTTTTTTTAGCTTTTATTTATTACTTAAAAAAACTATAGCTATTACTTAAAATAGCTTTATAATATTAAACGCTTTATAAAACTTTGCTAAAGTAAATTAAATATATTAACTTACTTTAGCTTAGCTTTTAACTTTTTATTTTTAAAGTTTAACTAAGTTGTTTAAACGTTTTATACTTTATTTTTAAGCTATTTTAATAGTTTTTGCTTAACTTTGCTTAATTAATAATTTAACGTTAATTATTTATTTTTTAAGCAATACTTAGCTATATATTTTTTTTTATTATAATAATAATATTTTATAAAGCTATTGCTAATATATGCTAATTTACTTTAGTTTTAATTTATTTATTGCTTTAATAAGTTATTAGTTTTTTTTAAACTGCTTAAGCGCTTTTAAGTTATTTACTAACTTTTTTTACTTTAGTAAGCATTTAATATATTTTTGCTTTTATAATAGCTTATACTTTTTATTAGCGTAATACTAAGTATTTTATTATTTTTTAGCTTTTTAATATATTATAACTATATTATTAAGTAATATATACTACTTTATTAAAACTTTTTTTAGTTTTTTTTAAAGTTTATATTAATAGTTAAAAGCTAATTAGCTATTATTTTTTAATAATATAGCGCTTTTAAGCTTTTATATTAATACTTGCTAACAAAAAAAGAAATTTTTTAAGTTTTTATTTTTTTATTACTAAAGCTTATATAATTGCTTTTAAAAAGTTTGCTTAAATAGTTTTAAATTAATATTTTTTTGCTAAATAAACTTTTAAAAGTTATTAAAAATAGCTTTATTTTTTAAGTTATTATAATTTAATATATTTTAATAAAAACGCTAATTTGTTTAAATATTAAATTTAGTTTACATTAAAGCTTATATAATTTATATTAAATTTTTATAGCTAAGCTTTTACTAATTGCTTTTTTTTATAGCTATAATTTAGTTTTTAATTTTTATAGCAGTAATATTTTGCTTTAGCTGCTTATAATTATATATAAAAGCTTTAGCGTTGTTTTTATATTATAGCTTTTTTTACTTAGTAAGTAGCTAAAGTAATTATAAGTTTTAATTTATTATATTAATAATCTAGTTTAAAAAATTATTTTTTTAGCTTTTTAAACTTTTATAAAAACTATTATAATAAAAGCTTTTATTAAATAAGCTGCTATATAATAGCAGCTTAAAGTAAAAAAAATAGCTTTTGCTTTTTTAATCTTTTTAAAGGTTGCTAGCTATTAGCTAATTATTTATTTTAATAAATAACATATTTTATTTTAAATTTTTTAGTTTACTATTAGGTTTTTTGCTTTTTTTATTATATTTATTATTACTTTTTTATTTTTAGTTATTTATAAATTTAGCTTAACTATTAGTAGGTTTTTTTAATTTTTATTGCTTATTTTTACTATTAAGTTTATTAAGCTTGTTTATATTATTGCTAGTTATTTGCTTAGTAGTTATAAACTATACCTAGTTTTTAATTTAAATTCTTTTGCTAAATATTATATTATAACTTAAAAATATAAAAATATAAAAATATAAAAGTTTAAGCAATAAAGTAGTTATAAGGTAATATTGCTAGCAATTTTAAAAACTAAGTATATTAAATAACTTTTATTTAGTTAGCTAAATAAGTAATTAAACTAGCTAAAAAAATTTAAAAAAGTATAACTAGCAAAGCCTTAGCTATTAGTTAGCATAGCTTTAGCTAATAAGTAGTTTATATGCAAATAGCTTAGCAAATAGGTTCTTTAGCTAGGTACTTTATTATAGCACTTTTAACGCGTTTTTAGCAAGCTTTTATATGCTATAAGCATTATAAGCTAAGCAATATTATTATTTAAAGTATTTAAATTTAAAAATTTAATATAAAAAAATTATAAATTATATAAATATTTTAGCTACTTAAGTATTAGCGTTTTAACTTATAAAATAAGCAAAGCTTTTTAATATTTTAAAATAGTTTTTATTATAAAGCAAGTTATAGCAAAATATACTTTATATTAACTTATAAAGCTGCTAATAACTTAATTACTTAACTTTTAATTAATTATTTTACTAGCGCTGCTTATAAGGTAAGCAATAAGCTATATATATATAAATAATTAAAATATACTTATTTATATTAAATATACTATATTATAAGTAAAAGCAAAAATTGTACTAAGTATAAGATTTATTAATACTAAGCTTTTAATAATAAAAATAAGCTATACTTTTAAATTTTTTAAAAAATAGATTTATAATAATAGCACTAGTTTTATAAGTATAAAATTAATAAAATAGTATAAATTTAATAAGTTTATTTTTAAGCTTATAATGCTATTATATTTATAAAGCAATAGCAAAGTTAAAAAAGTTAATAAAAACTTTAAAAAATTATACTTTATAAAGCTATAATAAACTAGTATTATAATTTACTTGCTTTATTTACTTTTATAATATAAATATATAATTAAGTACTTAAGCTTAGTAGCTATAGTAGTTATTTTTTTCTATTTAGTACTAAGCTACTTTAAAATATAAATGCTATAAAATATATTAAATATATTTATAAACTAATTAAAAAAAAAAGCAAAAAGCATAAAAAAAGCTAGCGCTTTATTATAAAGTACTAATAATATGCTAGTAGTATAATAGTATAATAACGTTTTAAAACTAAATTTAAGCTTACTTATAAAAAAAAAAGTTTAATTTATATTTATAGCACTAAAAATTAAGTATTATAAGTATAATAATAAGCATATAAAGCTAAACTTTTTTATAATAGCTTTTAAATAATTATTAATTACTATTTAAATAATATATACTAACTTTAAAGCTT
Organism: Poronia punctata; assembly: GCA_022579005.1. Taxonomy (NCBI): domain Eukaryota; kingdom Fungi; phylum Ascomycota; class Sordariomycetes; order Xylariales; family Xylariaceae; genus Poronia; species Poronia punctata. The sequence goes on from MU401642.1 coordinate 11,022, forward strand.
AAAAAGCATAGTATTAATTAATAAGTATAATAATACTAACTTGTTTTTAATATACTTAAAAAATAGCTACTTTATAAAAAGCTTATAATATATAAGCAAAACAATGCTATAGCAAAATAAAAAAAAACTATTAATATTAGCTAAAATTAACTAAAGTAGTTAAAGTAGCAGCAAGGTTTATAATAATAGCAAAAAGTATAAAAATATAATTAAAAATAATTATATTAATAAAAAAAGTAATATAAATTTACTAGTTATAAAAATAAGTAAACTATATAAAATAAAAGTACTAATATATAAAAAATAATATAAAATAATTAAAAGTAGGTACTAAGTATAATATTTACTTATATTTTATATATTTTAAACTTTTAAATATTTCTTTTTTATTTTACTTTATATACAATATATTAACAGGTTTTCTATACTAGTTAACACAAGTTTACATACTTTAATTAGTACGTTAAACCACGTTGGCACCGTAGGACCAAAAGCACATAGGTACCTAGGCGCAACAAGCTCCGAACAACCCTGTCCCCACTGCGTCATGCCCCGCCTTTTGTCCCTAGGCGATGGAGTACGAGTAGGTAAGCTTGATGAAGTAAGTCCGAGGAGTATGGAATACGAAGCGCTTCGTTCACGTATCATCTGAATAATACTCTAGTGAGCCATCTATTCGGTCGTTTTGTTGATTCAAACTACCAATCTTCCAACTTAGCCAGCTTAGCCAACCATCGCACCCCACTACTCACTCTTCGCCCTTCGCCCTTCCCACCCCGCAATCAAAGACGCCCAGCTCCTACAGGACAACCAACCAAACAAACGCCGAGACCACAAGCCTATATAATACACACCAACGAAAAGTGGGAAAAAATAAGATCAATATGGCATCATCTTCACTCAAAGGCCCGAAGCCAGAGGAACATGACGGTAGCGGCCTGCGCATCGGAATCGTCCACGCGCGCTGGAACGAGACCATCATCGCGCCCTTGCTCGAGGGCACCAAGGCCCAGCTGACCAAGTGCGGCGTCAAGGAATCCAACATTGTCGTTCAGTCCGTTCCCGGATCCTGGGAGTTGCCCATTGCCGTCCAACGGTAAGTTCTCGAATTAACATTTCATATAAATAAATTCCTGGTTGCTAACTCATGTTGTGGTTTTTCAGCATGTACACAGCATCGCAGATCCAACAATCCTCCTCTGGCGGCGCACCCAGCGCCGGTGACCTCCTCGGCGCCTCGACGACGGATTTGACCTCTCTAGCTTCCGACGCAGCTGCCTCGCGCCCGTTCGACGCCATCGTCGCCATTGGTGTGTTGATCAAGGGCGAGACGATGCACTTCGAATACATAGCGGACGCCGTCTCTCAGGGTCTCATGCGTGTCGGTTTGGACCTGGGCGTTCCCGTCATCTTTGGTGTTCTTACCGTGCTTAACGACGAACAGGCCAAGGCTCGCGCTGGACTGACGAGTGGAAGCCATAACCACGGCGAAGACTGGGGCCTTGCTGCCGTTGAGCTGGGTGTCAAACGCGGGGCGTGGGCGCAGGGAAAGATGGAGTAGTAAACTATCGATCATCAGCAGACTGAACAGAAGCTGGAAATCGACCGGCACATTGGTCGGCTCAACTTGCACCAGAGGTTCCTCCGCGTGGGGAATGGACTATATACCTAAGGTGTAACGACACTTACTTCGCCCTACGCCTTCTCTGTCGCTGCTGTCAGCTGCCTCTACTATACAAATCTTGCTCGGATGATGTTGGAGATGCTGTCGGCGTTTCTGTATTTAAACCGTCTAGTCAGCTACTTTGCCCATTAGGCGTTTGTTGCGAAGTGTTTTCGGACGTTTGAGAGAGATGTATTATATTAAATGCGTCCAGGGTATATAGGCTACTCTATCCATCATGGCATCCAGCAACCCGGGCTCCGCCACCTGCTACCTAGTGATTAATCCACGTAATCTTTCCGCACTTCCTAAAGCTCAGGGATGCTAAGGAAAACTCTCTTTGTAATCGGTGCTCCAAATGCTGCTTTTCTGGCAAGTTCAAGAGATATGCGCTCAGAATGAAAACAGCGGTGCATGTACCAACCCTCCCAACATATACAAGCATCTTCCAAATGCCATGTATCCAACCCCTAATCTGCCCGTCATGGGAAAATCGAGGAGCCTCTGTCTCACAGACATGTCGACGCAACGCTTATGTACTCGTGATGAGCTGTGTGTTCCCCATTTTTTCTCTATCCAAACAGATGACGTGGTTGCTAGAAATAGCAATTCCCAAAATTTCATCAATCAATTAATCAGGGCCCCAAAGTCTGAGCCGAACGACTTTTTGGACCGCCAAATACCCTTCTTCTGATCCCTCTTAGCTTTCATAGCAGCCCACCCTTCGTCATCGTCATCTTCGTCGTCCTTATTTGATGAGGAAGCTTTCGATTCGGCGGGCTGGAGTCTCGACCGGGTATGGGAGCTATAAGCACCCATCGTCGACGTCCGACCAGACTGATCGTTATAAGTGCTGGACACCGGTCTATAACGGCCGGGTAGTCCAATGTTGCTTCGTTCCGATGGTGCGATAGAGGGAGCGTAACCTCCGCCTTGCACGTGGATTGAAGGATAGCCAGGCTGCGGTGCTTGTTGAACCCACGAGGCTGAGCTCGGCTGAACCATGCTCATGGTCCTCGACTGCGGTAGTCCTTGAGGAAGATCTAAGCTAAGAGAGGGTGGCATGTTGCCCGACGTAGATGGGCCCATGTATGTATTGCGTGAAACATCAGGCCCCATGAATGAGTTGCGTGACATGTCCCCAGTTGAACCGAGAGACGGCCTTGGCATGTGACCCATTGACATGCTGGGGGGTAATTGATTCTGGGGACCTTGCTGAGAGGCCATCATCTGCATGAACTGCATTTGCATCTGCATCAGCTGTTGCATTTGCATTTGTGTTTGGTCGAGCATCGGATTCTGCATCTGCTGGGGGCCCATGGGATACATCATCTGTGATGGAATACCGTTGATTGGGTCGAATGCAGGGTTCATTTGCAGTTGTGAAATATTGTTATTAGCATTGTCGAGAGCTGGACTACCTCGCCTTAACGCTCTGGCTCGTTCTTCGTGGGCAATGACTCCCACAAGGCCGCCAGTTGGCATTGGCCCCGACCGCGCTGGCGCACCGCCTGAAAGTGCCATAGATTCTCGAGGGGCCTGATTAATAAGACCAGCTCCAAGATACGGGTCCTGTGGTAGCTTTCGGGCGAAGGGTGGAAGACGGCCAGACGCGCCTTCGCCGGCTGCAGAGGCTCCACCATTGGGCGCTGAAGACTGCATCGAGGCCCGTATATTTGGGTTCGACCCCATTGTGCTCAAGCGCACTGGCGGGCGATTCTTGTTAGGGAAACCGTGCGCTGCAAGAATGGCGAGCGGCACCTCCTCATCCTCTTCAGAACTGTCTGAAGGAGGTGTAGGCGTTGAGCCATGCGCGCCAACACCACCAAGTGGGAGATTCGGGGTACTCAAAGACGTAGTCATGGGCGGCCGTGTAGGATTCGCAGATTCGCCCGTGACTTTCATCATTCGTTGTCGATACACCGCCAAATGAGCCTCTTGCTTCCGTCGCTGTTTTGCAAGCTGTTTTGATTTTTCGAGATCGTCCTCCTCATCATCGTCGTAGTTGATGTCTTCATCCTCCTTATCTGACTCGGTTTTATTAGCACGCCCGAGTCTCTCTTCCTTAACCCTGTCCTGGCGGTATTTCTCAAACTCCTCAGGAGTCATAACCTTATTGCTGGTCTGAGGCGCAGTGCTGGACCGGGCACCGATGCGTGGGGCGATTCGTGTAGGACGACTGAGCGACTTATCGAACAGATTATCATCGTCCTGGTCCGCGTATCGAGATCCTTTCGCGTACGTCTCAGTCAGACCAACTCGCGTTGATTGTCGACCGCTTTCCCCTTTCTGGCGAGTAGTGAGCTCCCGGCCCGTGTTGCTGTTAGACAAAAACTGGGATGCTGCTAAGGAGTCGCTTAACAAGGTCGTGACTTCGTCGTCGTCTTGCGATATATGGCCGTCGGGAGATCGGTTGCTGGGGGTCGGCACAGCTGAAGCGGAAGGTACAGGCAGAAGAGCACTGGTATGAATAGGTGACAGCCGCGTCTTCTCAGACGCGAGCAAGCCTTCGCTTGAATTTTGGCTGTTCAAAGATTTCAGTGGAGGCTCAACCGGCGCGGAATGGTCGAAGTGCAACGGTGACGGCTGGCTAGGACGGCTATTTGTCGCATCTCGTTCTTTCAAGGTCATGACGCTCGAGCGTTTGTCGAACTTGTTCAACATGGTGCTCAGTTCACCACCAAGGTCTAGTTGGAAATCTGCGTCCTCGAGTTTCGGGGGCGTGGGACTTGTGACGGTCGAATTTGTCGTAGCTCGGGAGCGTACGCTTGGGGTTTTATAGTTGGGCAGAGGAGGCGCAGGTTCCTCAAAAGAAACCGGAGAAAGCGAGTGCTTCTTGTTGCCTCCAAAAGAAAAGGTCCTACCAGCTTGCTTAAGAAGACCAGGGCTTTTGTGAACAGGTGGAATAGGCGGCACGTTGTCTACTGGAGACAATGGCTTCCGGCTTCTCGAGTTGCGCCAATCTTCCTGCACAGGGTTGTAATCGGCGGTAGACGGGGCATTTGAAACGTTACTATGCCGCGACGAATTGTCCGAAGTTGTCTTGGTATTGCTGGAACTGCCGCTGCTGCCACTAGATTAATGTTAGCCGAGTTGCACATTGCCGAGCCCAGACTCTTGATTGCGGCCTTCTTTTTAGGCCCAACACAAGGGACACATGACTCCATTGCACCGTGGTCGCGGAGCCCCCCGAGCAAGAAATGACCCCGTCGGCTCGTTGTTTTTTACACAGATTCTCACGTACCTACTGCTATTCAACCCCGCAAAGAGATTGTCTTCCATGTCTACTTGTTGAATGGTTGTATTATAGACCTCTCCGGGTATCTTGGATAGCCTCCCAGCACCATCAAACGACTTGACATTATTAACACTGTTGTGATTGGGTCGCTCGAGCACCCGAAACGAGGGTTCAGTTATCTGTCCATTTTGATCGTCGGCTGCGGTCGATTTCCGCCGAAAGTTGACTGGAAATCTAGGCATATAGAACAGCTCGACTCGAACCGATCGGGATCACCACCAACCCATAAATAGTGGGAATTATTCAACGAGGGTGACGGTCGTCCAGAGACTCGTTCAGGTCGTACGCTGTGAGATGGTTTCAACAAATAAGGTAGTAGTGCTGTAGCAAATTCTTGTGCCTCTTCTCCCAACGTCTGGAGAAAACAAGCTTAAAGTCTAGCGCCTAGTATTGCGAACAGCAGACGGGAAACTGCATGATGAGTGGTCAGCTTTGTTTGTCCCATGTAACCGCCTGTGGCATCAGAAGGCACCGGGTAAGACACGACAGGCCCAGCCTATGAGCCTTATGGGTACGACTCCATCCCAGGCTTTAGCGCACTGCTGGCTGGCGCACGATGAGTCGTGTTGGTGGGAAAATAAGTATTACAGGCAGCCGCCTGGGACTCCGGGACGAAAATAGATCAACTGTTGGGAATAACTCGACACCGACACGAATTATTCCGGAACAGCAGGGAATATGTAACGAACCAGGAACAAGGGATGAAACTCGAATGCTTTGCATATATAGAAGACAAGTAAAGAGAAGTAATAATACCTTTATTTTTGGGATGGAACGCGGCGACTATGTGTGAACAAACACAAGTCGATACGATCCCGCAGCGAACGATCGGGGAAGCGGGCAGTAACCGGGACAGCGGACGCAGAAATGGCTGCAAAACGTGGGCGAGGGCACCGGGCAGGCAGGCGAAAACCGAGCCAGGTGTCACGCTGTATTAGAGAGCAACAACAGGGAGAATTATACCCAGGCCGTAGTAGAATTAGGCACTAGATTTCGAAGGTTTTGACTGAGCCAAGCAAGAACAAGCAAGGAAGAATCTGCCAAAAAAAGCCAAAAGGGGGCGGGCTGGCAGCGAGCAAGCTATGACTCTAATGAATTGTAATGATCTAATAAATGATTATAAAGCGAATGTAGGTATAAACTTGATTATTATGTCTTGCACCGAAGTATTAAAAAGTCGGATCGCTGAGAGAGCAGGTTCAACAAGGACAGAAGACAGATCAGAGTCAGATGCTGGAAAGAAGGTTGGGAGCAACGACGTGATGGTTCTGGGTAGAAGACTGCAGATGGTCTGTTTAGTGCGAAAATGATCAACTGGCTACATGTACATGGGTACCTCATGTACCTACGATACCTGGAGGCAAGGTACATAGGTATGTACCCACCAAAAATACAACACTGTACCAACCGAGGAGGAGGTGTCTGCTGCCTACGGTACTGCTAGACTACTAGACTAGTAGGCGTTCAACTAATTGCAAGCCTAATGCCAGGCACAATAGACACCCAGACTTAGCATACAAATAGTCACGGAAAATAAACCATGTACCTAACCTAGTATCAACACGGACTTTATAAGGGTAACACTACTTGAGGTTTTCATGGCTAGGTAGATTAGAGAGTGCAGCGGACCTTTGTTAGGTCGAGAGGGTACTCGAGAACTACTGGGATATCGTACCACGACAAGTATGTATACAAGTAACAGATCTACGAGTAGATAATGGAAAAGTACGGGTGCTCTGTGTCTCGGTACTGCTATGCACACCAAATAGAGAAGGGTAAAGCTACATGCGTACATTGATCAAATATCTACAGTTGCATGAAATGGTACTGTCGAATGGCAAGGATCGGGATTCCCGTAGCTGTTGACATTACCTGTATTACTATAATACTTACATATATTAGTAGGTAAGGTAACCTACACCAACAGCACAGAGTACCTACTCCATATCCATACACGTAGTGCTCCCATACTACAGTAGTATGAGCAAATGCATGAGGGTTGACCGGGTTTTGGGTATGCAACACGAAGACACTGAAGAGGTTACCATGGGAATTATTAAGCTGTGCGATTCATGTTCCTATCAAAGCCTTCTAGTTTCTCTGTAGCCCCACCAGGAAAGAACAAGGGGAACAATTATTACGACCTGTAACGCTTCATTGAGAGAACACTTGAAGATTCTTGACAGCGCTGCCACTTTGATAGGCTTCCAAAAACCTAATTCATACCATAATAAGCCTAGCCTTGTCACTTTCTTCTTCTTTTTCCTAGGTTACGAGTACTGAGTATAAACAGTACCTAGTCTAGGTTAAGGTGGGTATCTGGAGAGTCGAGACGTCCATCCTAGTCTGGGCAACCCCCCATACCGACAATTCAGCAGGATCCATCTTGAAATCCCCTTTTTAATGCAAGATACATATAATCTCTTCCCCTTCCCTCTACCGTCATATCACATAAACACCATTAGAGCAGCATCAGAACAATAAACGTCAACCGGAAGAATGAATAAACGAAAACTAAGCGCGCCCTACAGTGTTTTCCGCTCGATCATATCGTCTGCGTACAGCCTATGTAGATGGTCTCCAATCTAGGGTGGTGGTTGGGTCATTCCTCCCTTGGACAAGGGGAGCTTACCTACCTACATAGCCAACATGCTGAAATCGGCGAAGCTAATCCAGGCGCAGACTCCACAGAATCAGGCCAGACGCCTCGTACTGTGCTGCAGTGTCACCCTATACTATTACTGTAGCTATCTTTTTTTTACCTTGACGTGCTTGATCGAGAGGAAAGAAATAAAACACACCATCAGCCACACACGTATCACGCGTTGTAATTCCTGGGCAAACCGAACTTTGCTAGCTAATCAGTACGGGGCATGGCGCACACATTTACATAGTACGTATTGTTCATTTTTCTGGTCCCGTACTATTTTTGCCAACGGAATTATTATGCGCCTCCGGTGTTGTACTTATTCCATGTGCAAGACATCGTTTGATGCAGCTGTCATATAGCGAGACATGGCCTGGCCTGCCTGGGATGTCATTAAGCGGCGTGCAGAGAGGGCCGGCCGAAGGGTGGCACTTTGGTCTCATTGGGCTCGTCGAACCCTAAATAGGGGCACTGCTCTGGACCGGCATCCGAAAAAAAACTCCTTGACTCCTTTACCGTTTACGTACATTATTAGGAGAGCCCGGGCTAGGATACGCCTCGTACGCTGACAACGAAATCTTAGTACGACCATGTAAAAGAACCTAGGTTTTCCGCAGCGCGATCAATCGATCTGTCCGCCATTGTAGTGTGCGTCAGGATCTACAAGCCGAGCAGAATTCAACGCACAACGAGAGAATGCTAATTAAAAGCAGGTCATACTGACGTTGAGAACAGCATCTTTAGATTATTTAAGCCTTACGGGGTATTATGATGACCGACACAAGATAACGAACCGGATCTGCAATTGCAGTCCACTTTGTCCCAATTATGAATGCCTAAGGTTAGACGTTTTTACAACTTGACAGTGTCTACTCGTAGACGTTTTAGCTATTCCACGTCTCAAAGAAGTTGCTAAAGGAAGATCTATCTAAGTATAGATACGGATTCCCGGTTAATAGTCATGTACAAATACACGACAAATGGCTTGTTGTTCGAGTAGGCTCGAAGCAACGGAGGACACTCTTCCCCTTATCGTAGAAGCATCGTGGCAGCGGGTAGCCAATTACCACCTACCGGATCGCGTGGGTAATGAATGGCCGAATGATGAGCGCGCGGCAAGTTGCTCCTCCTTTGGCCTAACCTAGTAGTCAGGTAGGTAGACTACCCCCCGTGACTACTAAAAGCACTAACCTACTCAGGTAGACAGACGGAGGTTTTTGTAAACAGCACATACTTATGCAGTCAATCCATATTTTGCAGCGCGGCATAAAAGGAAAGGCATAAACGCCACGGTACTCGTAATCACGCAACGAGGTCTAAACAGGCACCTCCATAGTAGTATCCTACGGAAAGGAAGGATGGTGATCTCCCATTTCGATACCGGAATTGCTCCAGGACACAAATTTCTTAACGCCAATAACACCTTGACAAGTCCAGAACGTGAACTATGGGGCAGCGGAAGGTTTTACCGCTTAGCTCCAATTGTCGCAACTCTGTACACGTAGGTACAATGTCTATGAACGTCGGTAACTGATAACACCGAGGAACAAGTGCCATCTTTCCTATCAAAAAGTTTGCGATATTCGGCTTGGGAGAGACGGAGAGAAAAAAAACTCACAAATCAACTCCGAACTTGTTACGGGCAAGCAGCCCTTGGCGGTTTTAGTCACCGCCGCAGCGGAGAAAAAGATAAAAATAAACATTAAAAGACTGACAGGGCACAACAACGCAGAGGACGCGGAAACACGTGTCAGCGTCAAGACCCTTGTAGGTAGATGAGGTGAGATACCTATATCAACCAGATAGAAAGAGAAAGGAGCATCCTACGGTAGATAGTTTTGTATTCCTTATTCAGGTCAAGGTCACATGTATTTTTGACTGGACTGTCCAATGAGTATACCTACCACCAGGCGGGCCCCCAGACATCTACCTAACCTACTTGGTAGCGTCCTAATAATTCCAATAACCGGCTCCGTTTCGGGCTCTAGAATCGTACGGTTCCCACATCCTATAATTTGTTACGAGTAGGTATGCGTAAATGAGATACAACTAAATACTTCAGTATACCTAGGAAATATAAGTTGTACGCGTATACGCGTCTGTTTAATTACTAGTGTAAGGACACACCGGCATAAGGCTGATGGATATAATCAGTAGATAGATAAGCAGCACTGATTACCAGGACCTAGGTTGATTTAATTTATACATGCGACAGCAAGGTCTTCCCTTCCGTTACATACATTTAGGTACGTTTTCACGTGTACGTTCGAGATACTGGGAAGCGGCTCTAACATGTGTTCCTAGATGTAGAATAGATAGACATTATTCATTCACATGGAAACTTACTAACGACACTGCATCCACTGGCCCCGGCCAAGGCCTGAAGCATCATATCCAAAACTATAAATATACATATATGTATGTGCATATCAAAGTCTACCAATTGTTAATTGTTTCTACGGTCAGGATATATGTATATTATCTTTGACTTTCCGTTGTCGTTATGGAGCTTGTAGTCTGCGTATATAATTGATAATTGAGTAGAAAGAGCAACTCAAGGCTGACCAGTAAACGATCCAAGTGCTAACGATGACATCAGAGGAGATAAAAATTTAATCATGTAATTATCTCTCCTTGTCCTGAGAAGTGGATGGGTAGAGTACCTATCTCCAACATTGTCGCATTCTAATAGGGGTGGATGTAACCCCGCACATACGTACATCATCGTAACTGCTTCACAAAATAGGGGCTAAATGGCGCACTAGACATAGTCAATCCAAATCTACTTTCCCTATGTGCATGTCTGTACCTGGCATTGGATTGTAACCTAAATAATAAGATAGTTATCAAAGACTAGATGATGCTTGATGCTTTTTTTATACGGAATATAAGGCTTCCTGTGCACTGTGCTGAGAGGGACAACAAGAGGCTGAAAGCTCCGAGGTTCTTTTGCTGTAACGGCTAGATAGCAAGTTTAACAATAATAACCGGTTGTAGAATAGGTTAGGAAATACTTCGAGGTCCTCAGTTCTTCTTGGAGATAGGTGTATGCTTGTAGGTATGTGTACGGTAAAAAGGTGTAGTCTACCTAGTGCAATACCGTAACAACAGAAACCGTTGCGTCACATGTCTCAAAACGTCGCTATGCCGTGTGTGCAGAATATTTGAGCCGCTTCCTGCAAAGATCGACAATGCTTGAGACATCATCCGAGGCCCTCTATCCATGGACAACCTCTACATTTAATCTGGGTTATGTCTGGCTCATGGTTTCTCTCCTTATCTCGAGGGACTTGAGGAAGACCGTGGCCACGATAGCTCCGGCTGGGTAGCACCCACTAATTAAACTTTAAGGGTGCCCGGCTTTTACAAACATGCCCTGAATGTTAGGTATCCAGGTAAACTTGAACTTTAAACCTCAAACAAGATAGCAAAGCGCACTGTTCAGCACATGGTCTTTGTAATGTTGTTTATGTGTGTGCCCTCGAGGCCCTTATAACGACCGACTACAGCACTATCATCATCAGATCCAAGACTTTGAGTTGTATCATTGGAAGACGTGTTCCCAACATCGAATAGACGGGATTTGGATACAACTGGATACTTGAAAGATAAGGAAACTGAAACCAAGATCAAAAAAAGAAAGAAGAAAGAACGCACCCCGCTACTTCCCGTTCGATCAACACCGATGTCTCGGGACGATACGAACTCAACAAGGCCCATACCCTCCTCCCCTCACCGCGCCAACAGCAGTGCATTCCATAGAGCGCCTCTACTGCTTCAAGATGACTATCCTCGGCAAGGTGCACTCGGCCAACTACTCAGAAACCGCTCCCACCAGTCACTCCAAAATTATGGTACCTCGTGGAGAGGAGGGGCGTCCGAGGATGAGGAAGCTACGATTGGACTATCCCATAACTTCTCGGACGTTGTAGTAGAAGACGAATCACGGTTCCGGTCGCAAGCAGACGAACGCCGCCTCAGCCAAATCCTGAACAGCGACCCCGTGCGGTCGATGCGGCTGATCGGAAACTCGAACCCTCGGTATAGATGGGCACAGTATTGGAAAACGCAAGAGCAGCTGAAAGCGCTGAAGAAGCCGTTGCGACAATACTACGAGCGCACCAACTACCTGGTCCAACAATATCTTTACATTGACCGCCTGCTCGACAGCAGCCTCCCCCACGACTTGCTCAATGAGTATAACAACCTCCCACCGAGCTCTTTCACTAGGGGTGTCGAGGTCCCCGAGACTATCTCGGAGGAAACCTCGAGCTACAGCTTTGCCAAAAACAGCGGCACCCTTTCTACCAGCAGACAATCGGATGAGAATGGGCAGTTCTCAACCACGCCAAGCCCGCCGCCAGGATACCAACAGAATGGCGACCACCACGTCGATGCCGACGGGACTAACCTAGAGCGCGCAATCAAATGCACAAGGAAAGTGAAGCGGACGCCCAGGGACATATACCGCCCCACGGAGACCACGCCCTTATTCAACAACGAAGACGAAGAACACGACGCTGCGTCCAAGCCCGATATCCCCTGGCTCGAGGAGGAAGACGACATGGACAGCAGCTCCCGGATCGTTGTGGTGGCCATCTATGTCAACTTCGCCGCGAACCTTCTTCTACTGGCGGGAAAGATCGCCGTCATGACATCCGTCTCGTCCATGTCGGTGCTGGCGAGCTTGGTCGACGCGGTGCTCGACTTCCTATCGACCGTCATCGTCTGGATCACGACGTTTCTGATATCCCGCCAGGACCAGTACAAGTACCCCGTAGGGCGGCGGAGACTGGAGCCGCTCGGGGTGCTCGTGTTTTCCGTCATCATGATCACGTCTTTCGTGCAGGTAGCGCTGGAGTCTGCGCAGCGGCTGGCGTCGCCGAATCACGAGCTGATCCATCTAGGGATCCCGGCGCTGGCCATCATGGTCAGCACGGTGGTGATCAAGGGGCTGTGCTGGCTCTGGTGCCGGCTTGTGCGCAACTCGAGCGTGCAGGCGCTGGCGGCGGACGCGCTGACGGACGTCATCTTCAACACGGGGTCGATTCTGTTCCCCATCGTGGGCGCCTACTGCCACATATGGTGGCTCGACGCCCTCGGCGGCCTGCTACTCTCGGCCATTGTCATCATGAACTGGTCGCAGACCTCTCTGCAGCACATCAAGAACCTCTCGGGCTTTTCCGCCACGGCCGACCAGCGCAACGTCCTCCTCTACCTCACCATGCGCTTCGCCAAGACCATCCGCCAGATCCAGGGCTTGCAGGCCTACCACGCCGGCGACAAGCTCATCGTCGAGGCCGACGTCATCCTCGACGCCTCCACCACCTTGCGAGACTCCCACGACCTCAGCGAGAGCTTGGGCTACGTGCTCGAATCCGTGCCCATCGTCGATCGCGCCTTTGTTCACGCTGATTACGCTAGCTATAATCTGCCCACACACATGGAACAGCAGAGCGGACGATGAAAATAATGATGACGACGACTACCACCTCAATCATCACCTTTTCAATTTGTTTTATTTCCGAGTTTGACTTGTGCTCCCCATAGGCAAAAGGGAAAGAAAAAGAGGAACAGAAGAGAGAAGAGACACAAGAGTGTCTATATCCATGTAGACCCCCAAATGTAGATTATTAAGTCCCACGACCCCCCCTTATTCCTGTATACACAAAGCGTTGTATTGGTTAGCGTTGAGGTTGCCCGTACTGTTATACGATGTACCTACTAGAGCAAGAATAAATAGATCAGAATGTTGATTTTCATACATGGAAACTCATGTCACTGCCACCTTCTACTTCTGGACCAGAGTCCTACCGTAGGTTAATCCGGTGTTTTATGTTCGAACTCCCACCAGACATGTCACGTCCGGGTTGTTCGGCCTTGGAAATAAGGTATCAACAGCGGAAAAAAGCGGGACTACGGGTGGCAACACACTGACAAGTAAGCCAGCCTTTATTCGAAATAAAAGTCTTTGGTATATCTAGTGACTATGATTATGAATATTTGGATCAGATAGAAGGTGAAGAATATAGAAGAAGAAGTGTACATGTAGGTTAGGGTTTCTAGTAAGGAATGCCGTTCGTCATCAGCTGGAACTGATCATAGACGACAGTGCTGTAGCTCCCGGCGCTCTTCTTAACGAGGTCCCTGACGAAATCAGCAGCCTCGCGCTCGTTCTTCTCCAGCACAAATCGCTCTTTGAAGTGCTTGACACTTTCGGGCTTGAAGCATGGCAGACCGCTTTCCATCATCAAGAGGACGATCTGGCTCAGCTGTTCGGCGTAGGGCCGACATGCGAGGAAGGCCTTGACACACAGCTCTTCGAACCACTTGTAAGCCTGGTGCTCGGTGCTGCCACCCATGACCATGATCATCTCCTGCGTGAGCTTGAACGGAGCGCGCTCGAACTTGACCCCGCCTGGTGCGATATCGAAGCAGAAGCCGAAATCGATGTGCAGGATGTGGCCTGCGTCGTCCACCATGATGTTGCCGTTGTGGCGATCTTTGAACTGCAAGAGGAAGGATATGATGCTATAGGCCGCCATGCTCTTTACGAAATTGCTCCGGGCCTGCTGGAAACGGAGCGAGTCTTCGTTCCCGTACTTGCTGAGGAAATAGTCGTACAGGCCGTTCACCGCCTCGCGTCCCAGCATGTCTCGGGATATGGAATTGGGCAACACGTCGATCACGCCACAGCCTGGCGCTGTTGCCGTCACACGGTAGGGGAACACGTACACGTCGAGTCCGACGTTGTGGAATATGCCCCGGAAGGCCGCAATCATCTGCAGAGCCAGCACATCTTGGCGACAGTCATCGCCCACCTTGAAGATGGCACTCTGCCAGACTTCGATTGTCCTCTGGGTCTGTGCTTCACCTGTCCTACTCACCTCTCGGACCGTCTCCTCGGATTCTTCCACCCCACCTATCGTCTTCTGGATCCGGAAAGTGGCCATAAACGGGGCCTTGGCGTGAGATTGCAGCGGTTTGCCGGATTTTCGATCGATGCCGATCACCACCCCATCAGGATTGCTGGGTAGGTAGACACCGACGGCGACTTCGATCTTACGGAGCTCCTCCTCGATCTTCTGCTTCTTCTCCGGCTTATCACGTTTGATGAGTGGCTTGAGCTTTCCAGAGATACCAGTCACTTCGTCGAAGAAAACAAACTCTCTCTCGTAAAAGCTTCTATCCTCTTCGGAGAAGCCTTCGATCATCTTCTTCATCACCTTGTCGAGAGCCGGTTTGATGACATCAGGCTAGCAAAGGGTCAGCAACGGAACCGGGTCGTCATCTCAATCGAGTTCGCATCCAAACTTACAACTGTACCATCATCGTCTTTGTATGCGTTGGCCTTCATGTTCCAGATGATTTGATGGGCAAATAGCTGAGAGACCAATGCCGTTTCCAGGATGTACCGTTCAACGTATCCTAAGGCATCAAATCGGAGACCCTGCACAATCTGAGGGACGTAGAAGAATGTCACATCAACCGAGTGATGCTCCAGCGCCCTCATCGCATACTGAATCAAGAAAGGATGGTTCTTATATGCTGGCAAGAAATAGGTAGCAGCCGTGACGGGGTTCGTAGGTGCCCAATATAAAAGATACTGACGTATATATGTTAGTACGGCCTAGTCACCTGCAGCGATGGGTTTATATTCATAGAGGGTTCCTCACCTTGAGCTGGAACCAGACGTCGGGAGGCAGTTCGCCACCGAATAATATGGGAAGTGCTTGCGCATCATGTATTGCTCTATCAGGGAAATTCAACAGGAGCCAGCGGACTTCCTGGTGCACGCTGGCCATCGTGAACCTGTTGGCAAGCTCGATAGCAAGCGAAGGGCTCTCGGACCAGGCAACCCGTATCAACGGTTTCAAGGCGGCCTACATATTAGTTAGTTAGCGGCATGTGGCGAGACGTCTCAACTTGCATAGAGCGACTGCGAGAAAGTCTTGAACTTACCTCTAGAGCAGCTCTGCCATGATGGGTCGTGATTTCCGGCCGAGCAACATGTCCATCATTGAGAGGGTGGACCCAGACGCCCAGTCTTGCTTGTTCGCTGTCCAAGAGTAAATCTAAGAGCAACCCCTTTTTGGATACAGACATGGGGACGCCAGCGGCATGAGCCGTGGGGATGTGTGACACGGCCTTGAGCCCGCTTTTGACGTCGCTGATCAACTTGATCTCGGATTTGAGCTGTAGCACGTTGCTGCCAAAGGACCACTTGGGCACGAACTCGAACCAACTCAGGCCAGCCGATAGGACCTTATCCTTGAAGCGCCACTGAGCCGCTGCACCGGCCGTTTCGCTCACTCGCAAGACCCTCAAGCTGAATAGGACTATTCTGAGCCTGATTTCTCGGGCAATCGGATGAGATATCGAACGCTTCAGTGCGTCCAAGGTCAGGTCGAGTAGACGTAGGAATGTCCTCTGAATGTTAGGGCTACCTAGTCTGGTGGCGTTGAAATGACTAGCGAAGAACTGTATAAGTTGCGTATGGGGGGCTAGAAGGTTTTGCACCTGCTGCCTCTCTCTTGTAAGCGCTTCACTGTCACTGGGAGCAAATTCTTCCTTGAGGAAGAACGGATCCGGGTGCCTGACTAGACCGTTAGCTAGCCCATGTGATACGAAAAGGGAGATGAGCTCACATGAATTTTAGGTTGAATAGGCCCAGTCTCTTTTGGATGGTAACCTCCCACTGCTGAGCGATCTCGCTGAGTAATCGGGGTTCCATTCTAGGATTCTCGTTCATGACACCGAGCCATAGCGATACTCCGAATTCGATCGATTCCTTGGTGAAAAGGCGGAATGGGATAGTCACGAGGTAATGAGTGATGGCGCTCTCGTCTTTCTGGCTACGGCACAGTAGAGCTGCGGCGCGCCGAAGGATATCTCTGACATCTTGCAAAGGGGTGACTTTCTTCCCCGTCAGCCGAGATTCGACGTGAGCCAGGGCGGCAACAGCGTCGGTACGTTCCGAGGGTGCTGCTTTCATGAACGAGTTCCTTCGGACCATGGGCATAACGTTGAGTAGATCGGTCCCATGGCTGGGCAATGTCTCGCCGTATCTATACTCCTGTCGAGTAGTATACTGGGCAACGAAGTCTGAGGCCGTGTCGATCGACGTTTCGCCAACGCGGTCAAGAGAGGTCAACATCTGGTCCGTGGCTGGGACAGCAGAGCCCATCTCAACGGCAAACGAACGACCAAGAGACATATGCCCGTACGCGCTTGAATCGTCAAATTCGGATAGATACGTCTGAAGGAGGCCCTTGACGTCGGCCGGCGCGAGGTTGATGGCCAGCGACACCCATGACTTGGCCTTTTTGTACAGATTGTTAAGCGTTGTCTTCCGGAAGACATAGTCATCTGACAGCTCGACTGTGACACAACCAAGCTTCGAGGTAAAGATCGACTGCGGATTATACACCTCCGTCTGGGCTTCGAGGCAGCTCAGCCACATGAGCGATAAAAGCTCGAGAAGGGCAAATAGAGACGACTTCTGACAGAGAGAAGAGGGCACCTGGCGGATAATCTTGTCCGCACAGTTGAACGCTGCCTGCTGGACGCGATAAATCCGATGACAACAGCCACAGAAAATGGTTGCCAGTTGAGATGCCGCATAGTGCGCAGAGAAAGCCGGCAGTTTGGCGCCAAGCGTCTTGTCGAGGTATCTTTCCACCACGTCTGACGCGATGCCGTCCATCACATTGCGAACATCATCCTTTCGCATGCTGGGCTCCAGGAAATAGGAGAGCGCTTTCGTGCAGTCGCCCGAGTCGGCTCGCAGACTCTCAACCATGTAAGCTGCCTGAAGAAAGATGACTTTGCGATAGCTTAAACCCCTGATGTCAGATGCCTTGGATGGTATCAGGCTAGCAAGAGACTTCTTTTGCTTCGCCTCTCGATCTGTTGTGTTAGCTCGGCGGAGGACAGTGTTCAACTCGATGTCGCTTTCGATTTGCTCTCCTCGTTGCTCCGCAACAAGCGGAGGTGAGTGGATAGCCATATGTCTCAGCTCGTTCAAGTGCTTCTTACCACGATCCGTCGTAGGCGTGAAACCATGGACCACGATATTGAACCAGGCATCTCGTACCAAAGCAAAACGATCGTCATCCTGGCCCGACATGTCTGCAGCAAAGTCGTGAGCCGACATTAGTACAGCCAGTGGTTGGAGAAGTTGGGCTATTTCTTGCGCCGCAAGTTCGAAGTCGGATTCTCTCATATGGTTCGATTGATGCACGTCTCCTTTAGAAACTAGGTCTTCAAGCATGTACTCCAAGTACGTGTCAAACAACGGAGACCCAAGCTTGATGTTGGCCGAGATGTGGTTCCGAGCCTTCATGATCTGTAGAATGTCAGTAAGGTTACAGATACTTCCGCCGCTGTATGCTGAGACAGACATACCGCATCTAATAGTACAGTGTCATCGTCTGCTACAGCATGATGACATATCCTAGAGTAAAGCCGTAAGAGGGAGCGAAACTCGAGCTGTCCCGAGTTGAGCGACAAGACGGCCGCCCCCACGATAATGTGTGCGTCAACGGTTTGGTTGACCTTCTTCAGCTTCTGCAGGAGCATCGCCTGCGCGAGGGCGGTAATCTTTTCCTCGTCGCATGTTTTAGCGACACAACAGATAGTCTCGATGATATTAGAGTATATGGCCGTGGTATCTCCATCGGTCTCGATCTGTAAGGATATGGAACTGCCTGTGGATTGCCTCCCGTGATAGATGTTGGACGAACCCGTGCCGTCGCCGGGCAAGTCGATATTCGATCCATTGGGCGCACCATGCTCTGGGCTCGGGCTTAGGACGTTGCCCAGAGTGTAAAGCGTAGAGATAACAGCGTCACTGGAAAGCTTATACAAGGTGAAAGCTAGGCATCGGGATCCCAGGCCCACAATGGTGGCAGAAGGCGCAGTCTGGACAATGAATCTGGGAAGAAGCCTGATCACCGTCGCAGCAGAGTCGGGCGAGAACCTGGCCATTATAGCCATAGATCGGAGCACAACCGACGCTAGAACTTCATCAAAAATCTGAGCCGATTCCAGAGTCTCTGCTAGCCAGCCCATTAGATACTCCGGATCTGCTGCCTCCTCGTTGAGCACAAAGCAGTTCAAATAGCTTATGATGGCAGATGCTTTGACCGCACACGCTAGC
Source organism: Poronia punctata (assembly GCA_022579005.1). NCBI lineage: Eukaryota > Fungi > Ascomycota > Sordariomycetes > Xylariales > Xylariaceae > Poronia > Poronia punctata. The sequence goes on from MU401642.1 coordinate 29,791, forward strand.
CTCTGCTGAGAGGCGGAACCCAGTTCAAGAAAATCAGCACCTGCTTCAAGACGTTCCATCTCTTCTCGAGCAAGCGCGGCATACAGTTCGACGGATTTGAAGTCGACGTCGGAGGCACCGCGAGAACCCTCCTTCAGAATGTCGTCTCGAGACATGAGCAAGTCTAAAATGTGGGACCCTCTTAGATCTTCCACGTCTACGATTAGTAACGAGGTCGCTGCTACAAGCAGCCACGTGAAGCTTCTCTGTAAGACCATGGGCCCGAGGGGTCGGCCGTGGCTGGTATATTGGCGCAGCCATCGTTTCCATTCTTTGACATGACGGTCAGAGGAATGAGCATTCCGGATGGTGGAGAAAGCACCGTCAACGGCGGTTAGAAACGAATCCGACAGCAGATTTCGAACTCTCTGAATAAGGGCTAGTCTACCGCCAATCCTCCAGAAATCAGCTTGAGCCGAAGCCGCGTCTAGAAAGCCTAGGAACGAGACAGCCAAAGTGGCCGTCCCTATCGCATCCTCCAGGCTCTGTTCCGATCCGCTCTCCTGTCTAGGATGGTTGATCTTTTGTACCGCTTCTCGGAGGCTTGCCAGGAAAGCCCAAATCTTATCTGAAACAGTCTCGTGTAAAATTTCGTGCTTACTACCCAAGGATAAGAGGGCAGTGGTCAGGTTCGAGGTCAAGACTTCGTTTGGGCATAGATCGATTCTGCTAAAGCCAGGCGATGGCATAAAGTTCTGGACATGGGACTCGAGGATATAAGGTATCAACTGGTTGGCAAGTTTCTGGGCGCTCTGGCTGCTCTGAACCAGTGGTGCAGTTTTACACAGGGCGATGAGAACCTCAAATTCACGGATAGTCTGTGAGAGAAGAAGCGTCAGAGACGAGCTTTGGATATCTCGTTACGATGCTAGTTTACCATTGGAACTTGGCCTAACGCAGGGCTCCCACTGCTTCCCACACCATTGGCAGCTCCATCCCCTCTTCCATGCGACGATGCGGCTTTACATAGGCGATCAAGGTCGGTCCGGTCGAAGGATTCGGCAGGGCTTGAGACGGATAGTGCCGCGATCTTCTCGAGCGCTCGTTGGCGGATGTCGCGTGCCATGGTATTGAATTGTCAAATCGGGCCGCAGAAATAAAGTTCATGCAAGGCGGCGGTTAAAACCACCAGGCAAGGATGGCAGCTCTACAGTTGGCTGTTTTCCACTCTTGAGTACAGTCGACCAAGATTCATACTACTGCAAGCCAAAAATTCCGAAAAGCCGTGGTCCATAAGTGGAATGATATAATGAAGCAACACGACGTGTAGGCCACAACGTATCTCGTATTCAACCAGATAACTGTATCCTCGCGTGCCTCGGTGCAGTTCACTCTACCTGCTGTAGGTTAAGTATAGGGGATGTAGACACTAAACATGATTGGTCGAAATATTACAGTGCACATAACATAAAATGTACTGTCTGATACCTAGTGGTAGCTTGGATAATAGTGCATACATGCCAGGCTACGCGGTTAACTTAGGCAAATAGGGGGCTATGATATGTACCATCATACAGTGTAGATAGTACTTGCTACTCAGTCCCCGCTAGAAGGTACTTTCCAGGACTCCCAGAGGGCCAGGGTACCAAGTACCACTTTAGGTTGCATAATGAGGCTGGAAGGCTGCAAGCTGTACGCGTAGAGCTCTAGTGGAAAGCTCCAACATCCATCGTCATTCGGACTCGACATCCAACACCGTTATCGACCCTCCGCCTACCAACTCACTCACCAGATATCGCAAGCATCGCCGGTTTCCGGGGGACTTCTCATAATCGACCTCCACCGAAAGCTAGAAACGCAAAAGGGGAATAGTTAATTACACAACTACAATCGTCATGGCGATGTTCAGCCAGAATCCGGTCCTTAATGGACCTAACTATTCGTTTGCCGAAGTCCCCACAGGTGCCACCGATGGCCTTCGGGAACATCGCTTCAACCCGTGAGACGACCTTTCCCTTTGCAATATTGCATCGGCATGGATAAATATATGCCGAGAGGGGGGCTCTGGACATAGCTGACGTCTTTCATTCCCCATGTAGATACACAGACAACGGCGGTTCGACACTCGCTATTGCTGGCGCCGACTTTGCGATCATGGCTGGCGACACCCGTTTGACGGCCGGGTACAGCATCAACACACGGTATGCGCCTAAAGTGTTCAAAATCGGAGGTTCTACGTCGTCACAAGAAGATGCCAACATCCTACTATCGGTGGTGGGGTTTGCGGCGGATGGGGAAGCACTAAAAGAGCGGTTGGATGCCATTTGCAAGATGTACCGTTACCGGCAAGGGAAGCCCATGAGTGTTTCTGCCTGTGCAAAGCGGCTGTCGACTATCTTATACCAGAAACGTTTCTTCCCTTACTACGTCCATGCCATCCTGGGCGGCATTGATGAGGATGGCACGGGGGCCGTATACTCATATGACCCCGTTGGTAGCTACGAACGGGAGCAGTGCCGAGCTGGCGGAGCAGCCGCTTCTCTCATTATGCCCTTCCTCGACAACCAGGTCAACTTCAAGAACCAGCATATTCCCGGCAGCGGCGTTGGCCATGAGTTGCAGGAGCGAGAACGGGCGCCTCTACCCCGCAGCGAGGTGGAGATTCTGGTCAAAGATGCATTTGACTCGGCCGTTGAACGGCATATCGAAGTGGGTGATGGCTTGCAAATGATGATCATCACAAAGGATGGAATCGAGGAGCGACTTCTACCGTTGAAGAGGGATTGAAGGGGTTATGAGGTGGAGCCTGGTGATGGCCGCCGGGTCGGTATAGAGAAAGGTAGACGCACCATGCTGCTCATCTAACTAATGTATGTCATGATTATAAGACCTTTCACGGGGTGCTTGTCGGCCACGACTGCACAACTGCGTACTCTTGCCGCGCCTGGACCTACCTATCCTGTTAGGTTGACCTATCAGGCCATAAACGTGACACCTTGGTATTCACACTTGGTATTCCAGGTCACCAAGGTCGCCCAAGCTGATGGACCGGGATGAAGTGGACTGTTAGATTAGAGCTGGACCGCGTCATACTTTGATATGCGAGGTAATTCCCAATTGCTAGTGTCGTTTTCTACATCTACTCGGTTGGAAATTCGTGTGATGGAGTACCTACAGACATTAGCATATGTATAGGGATGATACAAACGACTTTTCCATGTCAAAAGCCATCAAAATGGGTCAAATGCTGTTCTCTATAGGTCCGTTAGGCGGACGATGCTAACGGATCTGCTGTAGGTAGCCGGCTAATACTCATGATGATTGTTGACGGCAGGCAGTAGCACAGCCGCACCAGACTTTGTTTGTACGACGAACTGCAATTAACTTGTAACCAACCTAAGGGCAGAATGGATCCAACCCCTTCACCAGCATCTGGCGACCAACATCTGGCGCACACGTTTTACATGTGGCAACGTGGTTTCTATGCCTCCAAACAGCACTCGAACTCACGATACGCGGTTAAATAGCTAACATGTCAGCGGGCTGGTCTCCAGGATGTCAGAGACGATCTTGCTAGGTTAGTGGCTTATTGACCATGAAAAGGCTTGTCTATCTACCCTTGAGGGTCGAGAATTGCACTAGCTGACGCTCCAAGATGCTGAAAGCTTAAAAGACGACAGGTATACACACGCGCCGATAGCTGATATGCTTGAAGAGAAACTAAGCGTGTGTCCTCCATACTCGTACCTCTTGTCCACGTTTTCACCGCGGACGAACTTGGACGAACGTGGACATGTAAAACAGGGTATGACCTGTCATGAACATTGCCCATTTGCTGAATACTGTCCGATGTTTGTTTCGCATTATTACTAACAGTCTAAAAAGATCATGCCATTCCAAGCACTAGTTCGCTAACTAGGCAATTCGGCACACCACAAGAACCCATATAACTGCGATGTGCTAGTCTTCTCCAATCTAGCATCCAACAGTCAATTTAATATGAGCAGCAGCCTACCTTCCCGCTCTATCGTGAGCTGTAAGGGGCGACGGAGCAGTCACCGAGGATCGGTAATCCACCCAAGGCCCGTCACCAACCCAGTCAACAGGGCTGATGGTCCAGATGCCACAAACAGGACGCAACTCCTTCTGTTCTTGCTCGTTATAGACCCGTATCGAAACACCGGCGTAGTTTCTAAGCTTATTTAATGGGTCTCCAAGGGAGGGGGGGGTGAGTATTCGTCCTAGTGTCCTTGGTGGTTTCTTCTTCCGCTCAACGAAAACTCTGTCTCCCATATGTTGAGGTTTACGCGTCGACGGCCCCCGAAACAGCGTCGAAAAGGCGCGGATCTGTGACCTGGCCGTATGCAGGGCGGATCCGTTGAAAGCTAGAGACAGATCAGACCTCAAGAGGAACATACATACTACCCAGACGAGGCAGAGAAGGCTTATTTGTGGCAAATATGCTGATTTCCTCACAGAACGGGCTTCTGCCCCCCCCCTACCAGGTATCCCACTGGGCCATTGCCCGTTTACACATGGCTTATTACAACTGGTAGGGTACCGATGCAACTCGAAGAGTACGTTACAGAGTATCATCGCTTAGATACATGTACGAGTAGATATCAAACTCGCCTTTGATTCTGATCTTGAGCTTGCTCTTGTTCCTCGGTGTTTCCAAGCGAAGAGGAGGCCGTTCTTTGCCGATTCTTAGGCCTGTCTAGACCTCGGAAATGAAACCATGTCTACCAGTCCTCTCCTAGCACCGTACACCTACCCATAGCTAGATATTATGGTATACCTATTGTGTGGTTCGGATCACCTGTGAGCTACCTATATGTAACCGGAGCTCTTTCTCCGGGCACATATTTCCTCTACCCTTATTGATGGGTCTTCAACCATTATTCTTCCAAACAAAGTCTACTTGTAATTATATGTGTTTTTGAGGCCTCCTGAAAGGTATTATCAAATAAAACGGCAAATTGGAGGTTTGGTCAGATCAGGGGTTGATTGGTTGTCATTCTCAAATTAGCCTCGAAGATGTCTCTTCGGCAACTTTGTCAGTAGCTTGCCTGCATATCAATTACCACGTATTATACTAGTCTAGTCTAGAAATGTAGGGAATAAGTACATGATGCACCGCCGTGGAGTTTGTGCTACACAGAAAGGTACAGCAAGGCTAGACTGCATGTCATGCTTTGATAAACCTACAAAAGCTGCCTTGGCTTAATGTCAATCTATGTGCAAATGGTTTATTTGCGGATATGATGAGATGCAGGTAACGGCATATACGATCAGAACCAGTCAGAAGTGAGAAGTGGCAAAATAAACCTTCCCCCCCCACGACTTACAATTCTCCTACCTACATTACCGTGTGGTGCCCTTAATTAGAGACGATCACCGTAATAATCCAAGCTTTTAGCACCGTTTTGAAATTTTTGTAACCGTCTCTATAATCTAAGACAATTACAGTAATGTTTTTCTATAGTACACTGTCTTTTTTAATTAGATAGTCTCTTAATAGGTATAATCTCCAAAAATGAAAACGATCTCAAGCTAGATAAAACGGTCTCCGCCAGCCAAAAATGGTCTCGGCAGCCAAAGTGGTCTCCGCCAGCCAAAGTAGTCTCCGCCTATCACAAACCTATTTACCTACCTACCTACCTACCTACCTACCTACATAACATACCTACATTCTATACCTGGTCGGCGCAGCCATTTTAACACCTTTACAGCCATACCTACACCTTTACAGCCATACCTACACCTTTACAGCCATACCTACACCTTTGCAGCCGATCCAACACCTTTGCAGCCAATCCAGCCAAACCTACACCTTTACAGCCGATTCAATCAGACCTATACCTACGCAGCCAAACCTACACCTACACCTTTGCAGCCAATTTAATCAGACCTACACCTACGCAGCCAACCTAGCCAAAGAGAATCCCTGCCTGCGCGGCCGGATCTAGCCATACCAAGGGCCAGCCCGCGCAGCCAAATCAAGCCATACCTACACCTACACCTACACTTACACTTACAACTACAATTGCAATTGCAATTGCTCTTTTAAACACTCAAGGTATAATAACAATTAACCCTTCGCGCGTATGTATAAAATAACCTGCGTAGTATAGTAGTTAAGTACCTAGTATGTAATAATGATGTAATATGTATAAACCACCAGTTCGAACCTTGACCCTTATATAAAAAAAAAAAAAAACCTATTAAAAATAGAATATAGTATAAATAGTAGTAATAGGTTATATATACTATATACATACAGTATAAAATATAGCTATAAGAATATTTCTTTTTTAATTCATAATTTTTTCTGAGACGGTCTCCATCTAGAGACGATCTCTAAAGTAACAGACCGTCTCAGAATTAGTACTGTCTTTGCTGTAAGACGCGCAGCTAATCATGTCCGCCTGGAGATCGTCTTACGATTTGGAGATCATCACCGTGATCGTCTCATACAGAGGGTGCCACACGGTAATGTAATAGGTACCCCGTGATACACGCGTACCTGTCCCCTGATAACCTTACCTACGTGTACTTTGTTGCCACAATGTGGCGTGACTTGTATGGACCTATCAAAGTAAGGCAACAAACACTCTTCTCATTACTTGTGGGTAAGTACTTGGTACCCTCTTTGTTGTAGGTGTAACGCTTCCAGGATATAATATCTAAGTTATTTTCATTGTAGGAGGTACTTTATTCATGAGTTCTTGGTAGCGGTCAACTCCTTCCAAGGGAAATTCTCTATCAATATTGACCTACTAGTATATGTACTCTTGTACAAAGGACATAACGTGTCTGAATGTAAAAGGTATTTTACAAGAAACACATGAGACATTACCATGTAATTATGGCGCCCAAAGTTCGCCTCAAAACTGTCAAGGCTAATTCATATGATGCCCAACTTACACGTACTCTGCAGTCCCAATAGGGTTAACTTGTATATCTCTTTGCGACCGCTACCTTACGTACATATCCGCTATTACCAAGCTTCCTTGCAAGTCCCAAGATTTGGCCTCAGGCAGTCATCCTACTTGTAGAATCTGGTAACATGTGATAGCCCTAAAACATGGGATTCTTGATATGCACCCATATCCTTTGTTTATATGTTACTGTGGCTCAGATTGATCAGCGGTGGCAAAGCAGCCCTGTCATCTCGACTATGGACACTTACGTGTACAACGTTTTGTACTTTTGTTGTCAGTACGCTTTCAAAAAGAATGTTATCCCAGCTAACGTAGCTTTAGATGTAGTTACATCGATTGCTATATACGTATACACGTAGTATTTTTACGTATATCAATAGTCAACCTCATTGTAAATAACAATCCTCTTCTACAGGACCTGGCATGCCTGGCTCGAGGAGGTTCCCTATGCTCAAAGATCGCCTTTACCAACCTCGCATTATAACCGAAGATATTGAAAGCACAGCCACAACCTCTTCATTATGCTTACCAGGCGAGTTTTTGGGATTACTGATGCTTCTAGGTAGTAGGAATTCAGACTTAATCCAAGTACAATGTAGGTACCAAAATGCTGTAACACCTTGAAGCAGGGATCAAGAGGATGGTCGTCATGGGCGCCACTGACGCAAGCTATCCCTCATCATCACTGGCTTATTGTACTATGCCGTCTAGGCCGGTCCCAACCGGTTCATGCAACTAGCCCATAAAAGTTCGAATTACCCAGTGTTTCATGTTTTAAGGATCTTCAGGGATCTCCTTAGTGAACCCCACTCTTAGGACCCCACATCGAATAGGTACCTGGGTCGTTACCATCTGCACACGAACGGAATGGATTGGCCTCTGGATGGGGAACCGGTGTTTTCTCCGATTTCAAATTCCATTACAGCAGTCAGAAATCGATTGCGGCTCTCTCCGTAATGTCGGTGCGCATTTCATCATAGCTATAAGGCACTAAAACACCTAAATTGTCGATCAGCAAATGCTCAATATTAGGATATGGGACGACATGTCAACCAACGCAATTGAATGCTTTTCTGTTTAAAGAGGCAGTCAGTCCATTTTGTCAGCCATTTTGTAATTTTAGCTTCTCAGTTCAATTTATATTTCCAATCATTCATGGGGCTGGATCGACATAGACTCGATAGATAACCACTGGTCGCCATTATCGGTCGGTAACCGCTTACTACTTCTGTCGTAGTACCAGTGTGTGGCGCTGGGACAGGCTGTTCTTGACTTCTGACAATGCACCGCGCGGAATCCGTTTCTTCTCGGCACGACTTGTTGTAGATATACAATATGTATATCAATGAGAGCCCATGCTACAAAAGCACAGTTAAAAGGGCCCCGATGCTCGGATCCCGCTCCGCCCCGGCTTTGGGTAATGACACACTCCGCCGGCGTTTCTTTATTTCATTAGTCACAGCTCCTGCAAGGTTATAGGCCCCAAGGTAGCGTCCATAGCTGGATATTAGTTAGCTTCCTAGGCCAGCTATGGAGCTGCAGACCAAATGCATACGAGTACACGTACAAGGCAAGGCTTGTCAGGTCGGCAGCATACGCTAGGCTTCTAGAGAGTGTGCTAAGGACACCTGAGGCATTCTTTTCTTCTTTTTCGCGGCAAACTAGAGCCTCTAATGGCATCTTATGTCTACTAACTCTACAGACGGATGAAAGGTGGTCGGCTTGGGTTTCTCGACGGGAGAAAAAAGACTTGTCTAGACCATTTGTGGCTGAACGGCCGCCCTGTCAGATTGGGGATTCTTCTGTGTGCCCTTGGAACCTGTAAAAGAGACCAAACCCGTGAGAAACCATGCTGTGCCCAGCAGGTACAACAGACAAGTATGTAATTTAGGTATCAGGCTAGGTAGGCCCAGTTACAAGAACCGAAGGCACGCAAGACCAGTGGGACGCTCTAAGAACCCCGGGAAAGGATGATCAAGGGTATGGTGGCAAAAAAAGACGGCCCCAAACTCGTGTAATTCACCTTCCATTACCTGACTGTAACAAGCAGTCGTGGCCATTGGTTGTTGGTCCTGTGCCCACCTGCTTGCTTGGTCTTGCACTCGAATACCTTTCGTGGATACTTGGTCGTGATGGCCTTATCCACTTGTGTCTAATGGAACCGTTCTTTCCCAGTAAGTGAAGACCGGGATGCCAAGTCGTCTGCTCGTGTATCTCGGCCCGTACCTGCAAGTATCTTGTTGCCGCGTTCTACATACAATCAGTACTTGTGATAGGTGACCGTGGGACACTGCCGTCTCCAGTCGCCAGTCTTCCATTCCTTACTTCCCGTAACCACGGGGCTCGACTAAGTTTAGGTAGGTACTGCAAGCTCTATCTTTCTGATCCCCTCCCGTTACACTCCCGAGCCTGGACTAGGTAAGGTACTAGGAGAGGGTCTGGCAAATTTGGAGTCGCCCACAATCTTGCCCGTTTTTCCCTGTTATGTGTGCTTGTTTTTGTCTCATGATGCCTCTCTGGTGCCTTACTGCATGACTGCAACAGAAAATGGAAAAGATTATCGTTACATGATGGTGGTTCTTCTTTTTACTTGCGAACACTGGCAGCTACTTTGCAGTATGTGTACCCTAGCTGGGGTTATTAAAATAACCACATTGGGCCGCATGGTTGACCAAAATTAGCCACACAACCTAATATGTAATACGCATCCGTAACTCAAACTGACAGCATATCCTCTCTACCTACTTGGGCCTGCTTGGATTTGCTGGGATCTGCCTCAGGCTTGTGACCTCCATACGTCTTCCTATACGGAGATCTATCCTGTCGATCTACCCACAGCTCGTAGCCGGGCTACTGTTAGTCGAAAAATATTCTGCGATATATACAATACTTGGGCCATGAGACTCTAGAAGATCCACCGAACTCTGTACAAGCTTCAGCTCCTCCACCGCTACTGGCTAATTCCCCCCCTCAAGGCACTTAGCCCGCTCACAATCCTGGGCAACCGAAGCTGTCGATCAGAGAAGACGCTTCTCTAGCCCCGAGCTCTCGAAACCGAGGTGGCTGTGCGCCGTTGAGGGTGGGCCTTTTAAGTGTGTAGACAAGGATACCTTTACCGGGAGGAAGCAGCCGACAGTGCCTGCGGACCGCTTGGACAACTACTGAATAGCTTCGCTTCGGCGAGGTCAGCTTCTACCGTCCCGGGGTACAGGATCGGGCCTCTGGCTGGCCGTTACGGTCAGATTGTGAAGAAGGTCTTGTCTCCTCGCAGGACAGGTACAGTTTCGACGTACGAAACTTGCTATTTCATCACGCGTGGTGCACATACTTTACATTCGGATAATAGAAAGGAAAGGAAAAAGAAAAAAGACGGGCGACAAAAAAGTGCTTCATATCGTACTCTAGCACCACACACTCTTAAACAACTCGATCTCCGGCCCGAACCTGCTACAACGATCCATTCCAAACCGCATCTTGTACGCTGCCATGGGTGACGTTGCGCCGTCTGCTAACTCTGGCAGCGACTATGCCGGCACAGAGATGCCTAACGCTACGCCGCCGGGGACAAACATGCCAGATAATGCGCCGACACTCCCGCAAAACGCCAGTTCTCCGGATGCCGCTGCGTTCCAGCGCCAATACCAGCAGTTGTACGCTCCGCCTTCGACTGCCTTTTCCGGTCAGCTCGAAATGCCTCCTCAGGGCCGCCAGGGACCATACGATATGAGCGCCATGGCAACCGCCCTCCCGCAGCCCGGATACAGGCCAGGTTTCAGCGTTGGGCCGCAACAGCAACAGCAACAGCAACAACAACGATATGTGCCTCCAGGAACTAACGTAATATCACAGCTAGTCCAGTACCCTGGACAGCCACACATGTCGCACCTTGCAGGTCAACAGTATTATGTCCAACAACACCAACCGTTGCCGCATTATTACAATGCCCAAATGTCCGCCATACCCCAACAACACCACACCGGGCCGCAGATGCCGAGAGGAGGCATGGGCATGGGGTATTATCCTAACCCGGTCCTGATGAACCAGCATCAGAGCTCCACCCAGGCTCCGACCTATTATTATCCCGCCGCGCCGAATCATTACCAAGCACAGAATCCCTCGATGCACAATAATCCAGCTCAATCACAATATTTCATAGCAGATGGTTCAACCATAAACCAAGCAAGTGGCTCAGCTTTGCACAAAGGCGGTGAGGGGGGAGGTTTGAGGGGATTTGGGGCAAATGAAGGTATGACAAAACCCCCCCTGGAGTAACGGTGAAAACCACGCCAAAATTGTATTCCTGACATTGTATTGCAGAATCGCCGGGGAATCCACCCGGTATCGTCCGTGGCCCACCGCGAAAGCCCCGTCAAACTGGTCAGTTCAACCTCAACCTCATGTTCAGCTTCAGAAGCATACCCGTCCCGAGTCTAGCCAACCTAACAACGACTATGCAGGCCACGCGATTTGGATCGGAAACCTGCCCCCACAAACCGATTTAATGAATTTAGTCCACCACGTGTGCAAAGAGGCGCCAGGGTTGGAGTCCCTTTTTCTGATTTCCAAGAGTAATTGCGCGTTTGCCAACTTCCGAGACGAAGCCACCTGCATTACAGCCCAACAGAAGCTCCACGAGTCTAGGTTTCAGTCTGTCAGGCTGGTGAGCCGCTTGAGAAAAAGTACCGTGGAGGGTACGGCAGGCCAGACCGCACCCATAGGCCCGGCTTCTTCATTGCCGAGTGGCCAACCGACACCTTCGGAGACGTCCTCGAGCCCCGTTAAACCTGCCAATTCTCCACAACCTACAAAGGGAGAAAGCGCCGCCCAAAAGTCCTCCACCCCAACCGACGGCGGTCAAAAAGACAAATTTTTCATCCTCAAAAGTCTCACTGTGGAAGACCTCGAGCTTAGCATCCAGAACGGAGTATGGGCAACGCAATCACATAACGAGGAAGTTTTGAATAGGGCGTTTAGAGTAAGTCGAAGGGGAAAATTGAGAAATACGCAAAGGTTGGATTATGCTAGTGCTGTTGTTGATGTTACCACCTTTATTTCTTTTTCTCCTTTCGTCTTACAATTCACTTCTTGTCCGTTGTCTGTTTCTCTAATCAATTTCTACATGCAGGATGCCGATAATGTTTATCTGATATTCTCTGCCAACAAATCCGGCGAATATTTTGGCTATGCAAAGATGATCTCTCCAATCAACGATGACCCGGCCGCAGCGATTGAATTTGCACCCAAGGCACAAACGACAAATAGCGTTGATTTACCAAAAGCCATACCGACAGAAGCTACGGCTACTTGCCCTCGCGGACGGATTATAGACGACTCGGCTCGGGGCACAATTTTCTGGGAAGTGGAACGGGATGAGCCGGATGGAGTATTGTCAGACACAGTATCGGAGGATTCGGAGAGCACCAATTTGCAAGAGGGGGAAGGAGGGACGAACGGGTGGGGGAAACCCTTTAAACTAAGATGGCTCTCGACCGCACGGCTTCCTTTCTATCGGACTCGGGGCCTACGAAATCCCTGGAACAGCCACCGAGAAGTCAAAATTGCGCGGGACGGGACGGAGCTGGAAACCACGGTGGGAAGGAAGCTTATCGGGCTCTTCAACCGAGTACAGAGTCCGGTTAGTATGCCTGTGATGGTTCTGCCGGCTGGTATTCCCACGGGATACCCCCCTCCCATGTCGCCGTCTTTCCGTCAATGAAGAGTTCTCGTTGACTGGGAAGACAAAGATGGATCCGCTACGATGTTCTACGCGAAAACCTACTGCTTATGATGCCATTCGATCAATGATACAGTTCCCTTTGTATATCCAACAATTATACGACTGATATGCGTCCAAGCCGTTATATGCCGCCGTTCTAAGCTGGTCTTGCTCTACAACTTGTGATTACTTAGAAGCTCACCATCCATTCATTCCCCAAGCCGTCCTTGCCCTTAACCCCTTACCAGGGATCACCGGAGAGAAAACTGAGGTTAGTCGATCTTGCCTTGGAAACCCGTGAGAGGCTGGCGGTGGCGAAGACCGGAAACTCGGTTGAACAGACATTTGCTACGCCCTATTTGTGGCGAACCTGAAATACCTACTGGTCTACGGAGTAGGCTAAGTAGGTGCCGTCAATACAGAGTTTAGTCTAGCATCTCCGTGGGGATACATGGGCCGAGAAAGACAAGGCCGCAGTACCATGTCTAGCCGGCCATTCAGGAAAAGCGATTCTCCCCAAATTTAGCCACTCCTGTCATAATCACCAAGTGCCCACGCCTAGTCCAGGTTTCTCTTAGCTCCGGATTCATGTATCAATTCACGTCAGAATCGTACGATGGAAGACAATATCATGAAAACTCGATATCCACAATTGGGGTTGGTCAGATGTTGAAAATGCCTGTTGCATCGAAGCTACCTTGGTGAAGGATGGCGGAACGGGCATATTGCCAAGCTCCTAAGACCATTACGTAGATGTTACTTTTACGTGTAAAAGCTGCATACAAGTTCGCCCAGTAAGGGTCCGAACCTGTTCTAATCTAGCAGGGGGGTTTATGTACATTTGCATTCTTGGTAAGAGGTGGTGTGTGGCATGTGACCTAGGTACGGTACTGGACCGAAAAACGTTTGGCGTAATGGTGACAGGTAGGTAGCTTGAAACGGGGAAAGTCAAGGTTTAGGATCTGCAAAGACCGAGACCCTTGCACCCTTGTTTGTTTAACGTTCCCCATATCTCTCCTGCCGAGTGCCCGACAAATGCCGGATGGGTTTTAAAAAGGGAACGGTTGAACGGGTCGCGAGTTTGCGATTCATTAAGTAGCCATGATGATGTCATAAGTCCCCTGCCAAGGACTAAGCTGTTTTCGGAGGGGTGGGTTTTGGAAGGCGAAAGTGACCGGGTAAGTGGGTAGCTAGAAGTTTAAGGCTTCTGCAGCTGGCTACCATGCACATACCCGCCATATTCGGAAAGCGCCATAGACCGCACATACATGTAACGCTTCCAGTCAAAGTTCATGATTACACGTATATCTGAAGTATACGCTGGAAAGTAACCGGTATACGTAGATGGATACCTTGGGTTGCTGCCTGACCACAATAGCTATCGCTTGCCGAATTTAGTTAGAGGTATATAAGCTTAAGTCTTTTAAAGGGGCAAGTGAGTGGTAGTTTTGAAGTTATATCCCTATCGGGGTAGAGCAGGGATGACAACGGATATATGCATAATTAAATTAGCTAAGCTGCAAAAGCCACAAAACAAGAGCAAAGCCACATCTTGATGGTTTGCTAGCACATCCAAAATTGGTGGGGTACCTGATGAGTGTCTACTCTCAATCAATCAGCCCAACTTATCATTCATTTTGGCAATAACGAGCCAAACTTTTACATGACAAACCAGATTTTGTCTAGAGCTAAAGGACTTCTTAGTGGTGTTTTGAAGCAAAATGGAAGTTTTCATTGTGTTTGCTCGATCCAGCCAGAATTGCACGTGTAGATTGATCGCATATGTTCTGGTAAAGCGTAGAACGTTCTGTCCATTTCTAGTAGAGTCTCGACTCGAACACCTTCCCGCGACGTACAATCTACGTAACCTTCGACGTCAACAGAAACTCTAAACTGTAAGCATCGGTAGATTGTAGAAAGCTCTATGGAATTCTAGCTGAACGTAGCGCCTTCCAAATGATTTATCACAATGTGATATCCGGCTGTTTCTTGAATATGCCAGAAGCTGCGACTCTCTCATCTCTCGGTCTATAAATCCATCATTCAACATCGTCGTGAAGTCGTTTGTTTTCTCTCCAGGACACAGACAACAAGAACAAGAACGTCAGAAAGCACACAAAGAAACGCAAAGAAAACCACCAACCGCAAGCTCTCTATAAAAAGCTCTCATCAAATCTTCAACTCTTAAAAGACAGACAAATCCACCAATTCTCGTAACTACCGTACCACTTACAACTCTACATCGACCAACAACAAAAATGGCGGGATACTTCGGCGACCCTAGCACCTTCAACACCCTGGTCCGCTTCATCGACGACTGGGACCGACATGCCAAAATGTCCCAGACCCGTGGCGGCCAACAAGGGCAGCAACAGCGCCAGCCGTCTCGTAGCAATAGTCTGCTCACTTACACCCCCCGCTTCGATGTGATGGAGACACCAGAGAGCTTCGAGCTCCATGGCGAACTCCCGGGCGTCGACAAGAACAATGTCAGCATTGAATTCACTGAACCCCAGACGATTGTCATCAAGGGCAGCTCGGAACGCACCTACAGTGCCGGTACCAAACCTGGCAACCTGCTCGATACTTCGATGAGCGGTGCCATCACACTCGAATCGCACGACGACGAACACGCTTCAGGCTCTCATCAGCCTACCGTGGAGGACGACAATGAAGGCAACGAGAGCACGACGGTGACCCACAATCGGAACAAGCCCGAATCTCAGGAGCAGCAGCAGCAGCAGCAGAAGCCTAAGGGCAAGTATTGGGTATACGAGCGGGAGATTGGATCTTTCCAGCGCACCTTTTCCTTCTCGAGCCGTGTCGACCAAGACAACGTTCACGCCAAACTGGAGAACGGAATCCTCCACGTTACCGTCCCCAAGGCTAAGAAGCCCGAGAGTCGCCGCATCGCCATTCACTAGAAGTGAAACAATCTTGCCTTGCCTAAAAGCAACAACTCCTGTCTATGATATGGTGCATATCATATCTTGACCTTCTCCCCGGCATTCTTGATTGCTACTACTGCTTTCTTCCTTCTCAGCCACCACGGCACCTCTTCACACAAAACCCAAATCTGTAATGTCGCATGCTTAATGATGGTATCCGCAAGGAGTTGGGGAGATTAGGACACTTTTTTCGACTATTTTCTAGTCTACGCCGGTGCAGTTTCTGGACCTTGAGCGAAGACACTCTCATGTATCATATTCTTACAATTCTGATAATGAAAACACTACATTACTTTAACTTTAGACCTTGTGATGAATGTAACTAATAAGTGCATGATGAATAACGGAAAATAATCAACCATTTACCACGGCCTCGGTATGTTCTCGAAAATATTCGGTGAATGATTTTACGAAAAAGGGGGTGCCAGGGGTGCATATGCGGGGCAATTATCCAACCTACATGGGCTCCTTTTTGACCGCGTATCTACGAGCATTACACGTACTCGTATAGATCAGACCTCACTTAATCGAGACGGGTGCCATAAGTAAATAAATACTTGACATACTTAACCTAAAGTGATACGAGGAAACAAGAATGTCTCAACTCTCCGTATCCATGCGTAAAACTATCCAAACCTTGCTTATAAATTTTATTTATTTTCTAGGTTGGTTCAATCGCGTAACGCTATCTATATCATCGCACCAATCCCATTGATGTTTCTTCAACCGGCCAGGAAGAAAATCTTGTTTGTACCATGTTCGTTTGCGGTTCTCGCCAAGCAAGAGCAGACCTTGGTTTATAATGAATAAGGTAGGTAGGAGGTAAGAACTAAGTCTACCCTTATTCGTTTATTTAAGTACGGGGGAAGAGAAGGGATGTCGTGTAAATCGAATCAATCAATCGGAAAGTCTTAGCCAGTTACGCAGTCTCAGGAAGGAGGTGCAATACGAGGACGGATGGATGGAAGGAATGATAGGTAGAGTGACGCGAGTCTAAATGTGAATGAATGTCCTGCTATAGGTAGGTAGGTAGGTAGGGTGAACGAAGTCCGCAATCCTAAATAACTCTTCTTCTTCTTCTTCTTCTTCTTCTTCACCTCCCGTCCCACGCCCATATAAATAAACAAAGTATCGCCAGATTCAAGTGTGCGGTCGTATATACATACATACATACATACCCAACATTCCGTCTATACATCATTTCTCGAGTAAATTAAGATAACAAACCAAACCAGAGCAACAAAAAAAACATTAAAAAACAACTTCACCATACGATACAATGCATATCCCATCCCTATCCCTATCTCTTTCCCTCCTCCTCCCATTCACAGCAGCTGCTGCTGCCCTCCAAGGCTTCAACTACGGCTCCACAAACCCCGACGGCTCATGTCGAAGATACTCCGACTTCAAAACCCTCTTCCAGCGCGCTCAACATCTCACCGGGACCTCTACCTTTACCGCCGCCCATCTATACACATCCATCCAATGCGGAACTACCGACGCGCCAACAGAAGCATTCCGCGCAGCCGTAGACACGAACACGAAGCTCGTAGTTGGATTATGGGCTAGTTCTACGGGGTTTGATAAAGAGATGAAGGCTCTGATGGCAGTTGCGAATAATAAGAATGTGGCGGATCAAGTGGTGGCTATTAGTGTGGGTTCGGAGGATTTGTATAGAAATAGTCCACAGGGTAAAGCGAATGGGGAAGGGGTGGGAGCGTCGGCGGAGGCTTTGGTGGGGTATATTGGTTGGTTGAGGGATTGGCTTAAGGGGTCGTTGATGCAGGGGAAGAAGGTTATGCATGCTGATACTTGGTAAGTTTTCATTTCTTCACCCAGCCCCCCTCTTTCCTTTTCTACGACGATGAACTAATGAGCGAAAAATATATAGGTCCGCATGGGTTCTTCCAGAAAATAAAAAAGTTATAGAAGCCGTCGACGTGCTAGGACATAACTCATTCCCTTATTTCGAAGACACGAGGCCGGATAACTCGATCGATAGGGCTTCTGATAATTTTTGGCAGGCTGTAGCTGCTACCGAGGCAGTGGCTATGGGGAAACCTGTTTGGATTACGGAGACGGGATGGCCTGTTTGTGAGCTTTTTCCCCTTCAATCACTTTCCCCTTTTTTTCACATGAAATTTCCTTCTAATGGTGGAGGAAAACAAACACAGCTGGTCCCAAACGTGGCAAAGCAATCGCCTCCATAGCAAATGCCAAGAAATACTGGCATACAATCGGCTGCTCGTTGTTCGGAAAGAGGAATACTTTTTGGTATACTCTGGCAGATGTCAATGTTGCTCAGACGCAGTTGAGTTTTGGTGTTACGCCTGTTGATAGTGCGACGCCCAAGTTTGATTTGAGATGTTCTTGATTGACCTCATTTTCCTTGAGGGGATGGACGGACAGACAAGGTGAAGAAACGAAGGAAGGAAGGAATACCTCGATTAGGTGGTTTGGTATTCTTTAGGTCGTTGATTGCCTCTTGTATTGGTTATAACAGTCGAGAGATAAATACATGATTACGCAGGTATATATCTTTTGTGTAATGTGTATGAGAAGACTGTGAATTGGGTTTAAAGTAAGCAAGTACCTATTCAGGGGTATCAATCCAACCCCTGACTTTAACTCTCTTTACAAAGTGTGTGTATGTCCCTAACCCACCACCCAAAAGTAAAATCGTACAAAAGAAAAAGAGAAGAAAAAAGAATTAGTAGAGAAGAAATATTTATGTATGTCTTGTTTTGGTATCATACCCTCCTCATTTCTCTAGGCTACCCCGCCGACTATCAGGCGGGCTAACAGTAACGTCACTGAGAGGACTCACGTGGCCCCCTAGACTACTACTGCCCCTTTCGCCAGGACTGATAGGGGACACCAAATTTTCCAGTTGTTTTTCTTGCCCCTCGCCTCCGCCACTGGCAGCCGAGACTAGACTTATGCGTTGGCGAGGAGTAACGTCTTCTTCATCATCATCGTCGTCGTCGAGTGGAGATACGGGACTGACGGGGGAGTCTGGGTCAGGATGATGATACGGTATGACGGACCCAAGAGATGACGAAGATGGGGTAGAAGAAACGGGAACGGGGACGGGGACGGGGACGTTCAAGGCCCCGTCGATAGGCGATACGGGCACGTAGCTGAGTCGTGGGCTTTGCATCTGTAAGCCTAAACCGGTTATTATGCTCGTGGGACTACCGCCTTTGGATACTGGGCGGGGTGATTTGGACGGGTCGGTTGTAGTGCTTGGATTTGGAACTTTCTTCCTCTTCAAGGGAGGAGGCGGTGGTGGGGCTAGACGAGTCCCCGGTGGTCGGGGAGAAGGGACACCTAAGATGGGTACATTGTTCTGTGGTTCCGTGGAAGTTTCCCGTAGACTGAAGCGCTTGTCCATCTCGGTTACTGGGTGCGAACCTAGTGGGTTTCTGGGACTATCTGGGCCAAGAGGCCAGGTGGGACCGGAACTATGCGGTCTGAGGACCGAGGAGGATCCAGAGGTCGAGGACGATTGTAGTTTTAGCTTATCAGTGGGAGAGGTAGAATCGGGTGAAGGGGTGAGGTTCTCCGGGATCGTAGAAAGAGGTCGCACACGTCCGGCGAGCATGTTATTATCTCCCAGTGCGGCTGAGCCCAGACGGAGTTCGTCGCGTTCTTTTCCTTCTGGCCATTGCTGTTGCTGCTGCTGCTGCCGACGACGCCGTGTCCGTCTCTTCCTACTAGCGATGAGGAAGCCGCCTACTGCTGCTAAGATGATGAGTACTATTCCGCCTACTACGGCCCCCGCGATAGCGCCGGTGGATACGGATCCAGATGATGAGCTGCCGCTGTGGACGGGCTGGATTATCAGGGTACTTGTCGTATTGTCCGCTGCTGTATTGGGCAGATCTTCGCTGGTCGTTCTTAGTTCCGGGGGATATGGATATAGTTCGCCGAAGCCTGGTGACACGGCACATTTCACATGTGTCAGGGTTGCGCCGGGTTGATCTTCTGTCGAGAAGGCATATGTCATGCAATATCCTTTTGTCAGGGGGCTAATCAGGATGGATGGTTTATCAGTTTTCACTCGATGGATTTCGAATGTTATGGAAGGGGTCAGTCAATCAAGGTAGGGAGGGACAAATGTTACATACCAGCACAATGTATGCGGCCCGCACATCTCAGCATTTGGCATCAGCGAGTAGTCGAGACAGCTAGTATGGATCGTCGCGCTACAATCGTTCGAACCGGCTGCACAACAGCCTCTGTAATCGTCTACATTTGTACACTCATATCCATATTCGCAGGTTACTATATCATCGTCGCAGTTGTCAGTGCATATATCCCGTTATAGTATGCAGTCCCCTTTTCATCTATCTTACTTGTAGTGCCCGTGGTGAACCCGCAGGTATTGACTCCTAGAAGAAACGACGACTGATCATCTTCTCTCGCTGGTGCCGTTATAGCCGGCGGCTCCTTCTGTGTAATATGATCACCAGGCCGATACCGATCCGTCGTCTGAGTCGGAGTACTAATGAAAGGCATGTTCCGTTGCCAGAAGGACTTCATTACGCTTGGCGAACTGGCATTGCGGGAAGGAGGAAGAAATGTGTAGACGAGTAGAGTAAGAAGATTTTTGGGGAAAGCATTCGAGGCAAACTCGTAACCGGCACCAACTGCGGGTACCGACGACCCCGAGCCCCTTTCGCCTCCATATTCATTGTCCTCGAGAGCAAAGCAGAGAAACAGGCTTGGCATCTTAATCGTCGTTCCAATCGTTGTAATCCGTCGTACCCACCTCCTTTGTTGATACGGGCCCATAACCTCTCGACGCCCTACAAAGAAAATCCCACGAGTAAGCTTGTTGTTGGATGGGAGGTGTAATTCGCCAGGAAAGTTTTTGTGAGGTGTGGAATTCAAAAATAATGTCCTTTCATGTCATTTCTTCATTACTAATTGCCTAGGATATCGCCCCTTTGTTTTTAAATTGCTACCGAGGGGTATTTCAAACGCTCGCTTAAATGGTTGAGAACACGTCCAAACTGGAGAGCTCCTTGCCAGGATACTATAATAGAAATCAGTTTATCGAACTAATAAACGATGTGGTCATACCTTGGGCCCAAGTAATGGAGGGACCCAGAGATAGCACTTACTTCGAACATTGTATTAGATTGACAGGACGACCCCAGACCGGCATTGTCCACCCATGCCGGCTCCCAATAGAATAGACCTTTGCCGTTGCTCACCCCGGACACGACTCCGGCCACTTTCTGCAAGAAGGTAGTCTGACCCGCAGCCGAGAAAGGGATGCTCGTCAGGTCGCTCGGGAAGGCGTACGCAGGCGAAGGACACGAGGTAGGCCAGTTAGTCTCGGCCACGACGATCTCCTTACCCCAGGTACTGGCCATCTTATTCAACGTGTTCTGGAGGTTCCCTAGAGTGGCGTCGGATCCGCTAGTGACGGATGTTAGTGTCTAACCTACTGATGCCATGCTTTTCGGGATGGTGTATTTTTCAAGCTACAGGTTGAGTTGGAAATCTTACTAGAACTAGAGAAGAGTTAATACCCGAATAGTTTCGTATGACAGTTGGTGAGGGCTTACAGGATAGAATGAGACGCCCATCATGTCAAAGTCAGATGCCGAGAGCGGGCCTTGCTCGAGTACGGACGAGTAGAACCATTCCTGTGTGTCCCAATCCCAACCATTATCTAAATGGATCACTGTCGTTCAATGACTAAATTAGTCATTGTGTTGTTGTTCTATGAACGTTCATATGTTCTTGTCTGAAACTTACTGATCTTGGGCGTTGGAGACAGGTTGCTATCTTTAACACCATACGCGGCAGAGTTCAGGAGTCGAGCGATGTTGTACAACTGATCGTACTTGCCCGTAGGCCATAGGAGCCCACCACGGATCTCATTTCCAATTGAGATGATAGACGGCGTTATCCCGGCTGAAGCAAACGCATTTGAGACGTCCAGCGTGTAGTTGTACAACTTCCAGGAAAGGTCATCGATACCCGAGGGCCAGCCCGAAGGGATAGTCTTTTTTGGAAATATGCTTAGTAATAGGTCGACCGTCTTCTCCAAACTCTAAAACGTCCACTCCAGCCTCAAAAGAGAGTGTGCGATTGTGATTGACTTACCTGGTGAGCTGGATCAGCCCAGGTGTCGCTGTAGTGCAGATCGAGGTAGAGCCCCAACCCAGCGGCTTTGGCTCGTTTGGCGATCTGCAGATTATAGTCCAGGTTATAATTTCCGTCGGACGGGCTCACCCACACACGCTGCCGAACCGTGTTGACACCGCTTTCCTTCAAGATCGTCTCCAGAGGCTCGGTGTTCCCACTGGTGGTCTGGTAAGACCGGCCGGACTTCTCCTCGACTAGGACCGACGACCAGTCTACTCCCTTATAAGTCAACGCACCCTGCACCGGCGCGATCGCCAATGCGACGAGGGTCACGAATCCTGACAACAACATGATGTGATCGACTACCTAATAAACGTTCTTATCTAGAAGACAACGTGTGATATGGGAATCCATTTTTCACGGACACGGTCGGTCGGCTACCTTTAAAGGTCGGCCACCGGCGTACACGACCCAATGCATCTTGTCTCTGCTAATGAATCCGATTGATGGAAAAGAGACGGCAAATTTAGAACTGGGGCAGGAACTAGGAACACCCACTGTGGACACCTTGCACGTATGCCTAATAAGTGCATGTATGTATTGTTGACGCCCATCGCTCTTGACTTTCCCACTTTAGACAAACCCCAACTTGGCCGACGGTTGCACACCTTCCGCGATATCGGGCCTAGTTGAATTTTCGACCTCACACATCCTATGCTATATGGGTACTGCTACTGCTGCACATTAGCCATATTGGTCTTGCTATACTATTGTTACGAATGGGACAGATAAAAGAGGACTTGAAGAACCCATTTTCCTGCAACCTGTGACATTTATAGCAGGTATTGTAAAAGGGACACCGTAAAAGGTTGTGGTACTTCTTAATTATCTCGAGGTTGATAGCATTTATCTGGTTGAGTAACCTAAAACTTTACCTCTGAACAATACTTACCATGTCAATTATAAGAGCTAAGAAGGGATGAGTGTTATGGTATTCAATACAAAGGAAAGCTGTCTAATATTGCTATCAAAGAATGAAGAGTAAGTTAATGAGTGTTATATGTTCCTTTCCTTACAACCTACCTTTGCCCTTATCTGTCCAGAGGGCATCTTATTGGTCTCTAGGAGGGAGTCGACCACGGGTGAAATTAGGACTTTTGGGGACCGTGCCCCTAACAGCATCGGGGGCGGGTAAGGCTATGCGCCTTCTCTGTAGGGCGAGCCCCTTAGGTGTATTAGGTGCAGGTAGGGCCATGGACCTCCTCTTCGCCGCAGTAGGAGTTGGTCGCAGAGCGGGATTGACTTCCTGTACCGGGGCGGGATTTGATTCCGGGACTGGCATACGTCTACCTTTCGGGACGAGCATGGATACCGGTCGCCTCCGCGGCGTCTCGGACCCGGTGCTGGCTTTGGGGGGAGGCAGGGCCCCCATGATAGAGGTTGGTCGGGTTCTTGGTAATTTGCTCGCGACCGGGCTGGTAGTTTGTTTCTTGGTCAGTGCGCATCCCTCGTCCGGACTGCTTTCCTGGCTCCACAAGAGGGTGCTTAGCGTGTTCCCCAAGTTCGCCTTTAGCGAGGAGACGGTTACGAGCACGAGCACGCGCGACTCGAGAGAGAGGCTCTGGCGCAGAAACTTGGTTAGGCTATGCTTACCGAAGAAGACTTGCTTTTTGTTCAAGTTTCGGATCGCTTGCCCGAGTTCTAGCAAGGAGCTGTTGATATCCTGGCCCTGCGTCGCGATAAGCTCTTGCGTCGCGTTGTTGCCAGCACTCGTCGCCTTCAAGTTCCTACCTACAGGCTCTGAGCCGGCCAAGTCGACAAAGTTAATGACGCCTTCAGTAGCCTTTTCCTTACTCATTCCATCGACTGGTTTCCTTATGATTTTGATAGACGCGACAAAGTGCGACCTAGAGGACATCTTGTTGCGCCCATTTTCCGCCACCTTTCTCTCGTTGACCGCCCTTTGCAAGAGCGCGAGGGCCATCTCGCGGTTTTCGAGCACGTGAATCGCGGGGGCGGAGCTTGAACTGCCTTCCTCTTCATCTTCCGTAGGGTTAGGCAGGAGGTCCGTAACCTTGTCAAGATAAATCTCGACCACGGACAGAGAGAATACATAAAGGTGGTGCACGCTTTCTTCGAACTCAAGTTGGAAAAGGAAGTCGAGATAGCTAGGAACCAGACCATCGCTAGACAAGAATGTGTGGCTTTTTCCGCTACCCGTGGCTCCGTAGCCTATAATGGTTGCAGACCGTCCTAGTGTCGCCGATAAGGCAAAATCCTTGACCTCGTTGAAGATGGTTGGGTTGTCTTCGCCGCTCCCGAATACCTTTTGAAAGTTAAAGGAGCGAGTTTCTGTCCTTATGTTGTCCTCCTTCGTCACCAGTGCGAGTTGAGACCATGGTAAGAACGAATGGTCGCCTTCTGGGTTCATGAAGTTGATCAGCTCTTCCTCTGGGGCGTCTTCGGGCTTGATTCGACACATGACCCGCACATTGCCCTTGTAGTCGGCGAGCTCTTGAACGAGGCTGTGGTATCTTACCAGGTATGATTTCCTAGCCAGCTCATCCTTTTGCTTTTCTGCTTTGAGGAAAGCTATTGTCTTCTGGGCCAATGAGTATTCCTCGTGCAAGTCCACAGACCCTCCCAGAGCATTCTTGAGTCTTTGAATTTCCTCACGAGCAGCTATTAGCTCCGACTCATTGTTTGAAACGGCGGTCAGCTGCGTCTCAGAGCTCAACCCAGACCCCGAACTTGTGCCTGATCTGGCACCTGACTGGGTACTTGAATGGGTGTTTGATCTGTCTCGCACCGCTTCTGGCTGCGCTGAATCTCTGTTTCGGATGTCCATCATATCAAGCTTTACATGGATACCCGAGATGGCCTGCAGGAGGAGGGTGTCCCTCGAGTAGTGGCGTTCGAGCTGTCGCTTGAATTCCTCCGAGTTGTTAACGGTCTGTACATATTTATCCCTGTTTTTGCGCTCGATCATCTGCTCGATATCTCCAGTCAGGGTCCCATAGGAGTCTGTCATACCCTTTAGTTGTTCCAGCAACTGTTCCTGGAGAGCGGACTCACCGGCTTCGATCCGGTCGGACAACAAACTAAGCACTTCAGTAAACTCGCCAATCTTTCCTGTCACTGCATCGGAGAGAGCCGTAGGGAGGTCGTTTTCAACCTGTTGGCTCTTCGTAACCGCTGCACGTATGACGCCAAGTTGACTGTCAACATAGTCGAACCGCTCCGACATCATATCCTGGACGGCGATAGGTATATCTTGGTTATTCTCCATGTTGTCCTGCATCTTGGCTATCAAGAAATATCAGAGATGTGATGTTTTTAAGAGGTTGGAAGTTGGTTGGGAGTTAGGTTGTTTGGTAGTTAGTGGTGATTGTGTTGATGATGTTAAACTTGTTTGAGAGAAGGACGAAATTCTCATGGACTACAGGCATATTTTATACTCAGTTAGAATAGGAGGTTCTATCAACATTGCGTTGTTCGACTTGACCTTAGTTCTATAAACGGCTTTGTTTTTGGAACAACAAACAAGGACAATCATCTTGTTTTGCTTTGTACGTGCGAGTTGAGGGGCATCATTAGCATGTTTACCGCTGAACAAGACACCACCATTGTTCTTGTTCTCTGCACCGGAAGTAAGTTAATTCAGACAAGTTGATCAAACAAAGAGCCGATGAGGTACACCACAAGCCTCATGAAACCCGATCTTGGTAAAGCGATCAACTGACAGATACAAACCAGGTCAGTCAGGATCCTTTTTCATCTTTAGGGTCCAGGTATTTTGTAGACATGGAGCTCCACAGATTCTCAGCTCACTAGCCACTGTAGCCAGCTCTACACGCTAAGCCCTAAAGGGACAGGCTCGTATTTCAACCCCTTTACAGTCTTTGGCATTTAGCTCATGTAGTTGAGGAGCTGAAGAGCTACGACGCGATTTTGAGCTCGTGGTGAGCGGAGGTAGGAGATGTCGGTTCCTTCATTAATTAGCTACACGTATGGATACATAGATATGCTAACCTTAGGTTACTTGAAGCGTGATCAAAGGGTCATATCTGACGACTACGAGTACGTGTCTAGTGGTGGCTGAAGCTTTTGCTACCTACGGATTTAATCTACAAATGAATTAAAGCAGCATTGGGTATTCCACAAAAAGACCACCTTTATGGGTCCTCATCACCTACGTGCGTTATTTGATTCGATGACTCAAATTGACGCTAACCATGTTTGGGGTATTTAGTAAGTGATATAAACATCCTCACAGGCACAGGCACAGGTCTGGACCACGTGCAGAAGCACTGTAGCCGTCCGTCCGCCCAACCTGCCTACCCTATTACGTAGACCACAGGTAGCTTTGGACCAGGGGTGTATGCAACACTGCGACGACAGCGAGCGGCCTCCCATAGCTCAATCATCATCAATCTGCCCAACTTGATTCGTATCACTTATTCTGTCAAGAGCTTACCTACATACCTTTACCTTCATATTTTTTGGTTCCCTTCACTTGCAGACTGTAGCTTAGCAAGTTAGGCGTCCGAAATTGGTATACGTACCTAGGTACTTATTCGGGTGGCAAACCTTGTCCAGTTGTTGTTATTAGACACATGGCCGGCTGATCCCGCGTTGGACTGAATCCATATTCACATATTCTTACTCACCCAACCTAGGCTATCTACGATACGTACCGACATCTATGTATTTCTTGCGTATCTAATTAAAGCATACCTATATCACGTATGCCATCCGCCATCACTCTCAATGCTCCCAACTGTGGCAATCTAACGTGTGATCTAGCGCGGTCCTGTCCAGCGCTACACCTTCTGGACTCTAGAGTGTTTGGTACGATGCGATACGGCACGGTACTACAGAATGGCCGTAAGTACCATCACTGCCCGCAGCGTTAATGGCGGCAGAGGTAGGGGCCGGTCATTCGACACTCGCCCTTTTTATGCGACGCTGGTCTTCTTGACCTTGCTCGCCTCATACTCGTTCATCAAGGGTGGACCGTCGCCGTCGTCCATGCAACAGCATCATCATGGTCTCCACGTACGTGACGAGCTCGCTTTATCCGGTGAGGACTGCCGCCTGGTCCACAACGCGGCCGACAAATGCGCCTTTGTCAAGCGCAACTGCGACGACGAGAAAGCCGGTCTGATCGATTACTTGACTCTTTACTACTGCGGGCTTGGCAGCGCCCAACCTTTGGCCTTCATCATACTTGTCTCGTGGCTGGGCTTACTCTTTACCACCATCGGCATTGCCGCTAGCGATTTCTTCAGCGTGAACCTCAGTACAATAGCCACCTTCCTCGGCCTGAGCGAGAGTTTGGCCGGCGTCACCTTCCTGGCCTTTGGGAATGGCTCGCCCGATGTCTTCAGCACCTTCGCAGCCATGAGCTCTAATAGCGGCGGCATGGCAGTCGGAGAGCTGATAGGTGCCGCCGGTTTCATCACCTCGGTCGTTGCTGGCTCAATGGCGTTGGTATGCGAATTCAAAGTCGCCAGGAACACCTTTGTCAGAGATATCTGTTTCTTTATCGCCGCCGTTGCCTTTTCTGTCGGCTTCTTAATCGATGGCCAACTGTACTTGGCCGAGTGTTTAACAATGATTGCCTTTTATGTATTCTATGTCGTCGTCGTCGTGGGCTGGCACACTTACACCAAGAGGAGGAATGCTCGAAGAGCCAAGGAGGCGGCTGCCCGAGCGCACTTTTACAGAACATCCATCGAGCGTCATGACGAGGAACTTGAACCCTACCGAGACGTACCTGATGAAGACGATCGCTCTATGGCGGCCGGATCCATGCCTATCTATGCAGATGTGAGCATGCTGGAGCGGGCTCCACTGATCGAAATCGGAACAGCCGAAGCCAACGAAAACGATGAATCTGACCGGAACCAACATATCGCTGTCGAAGTTGCCAGCAGTATGCGAGTGAACCGGCCAAGAGGCAGGCGGAGCACAACCACCATCACCCCAATACGGCCCAGCCTCGTCGGTGCGCTGGAATTCAGGTCGGTCCTGGCATCTCTGCAAAAGGAAGGGAACGTGCCTATGCGGCCGATACCCACCCGTGGCCATTCGACCCTGTCGGCAGAATTTGGAGCACCCCGCCTTGCGATCCAAGCGCCCGCCAGCCAGCAGATTTCCGCCGCCAATGTCAACACCGCAGCCAGCGCATCTGGAACAACTCGGGCCCGCGCCTTTTCATCCGGGGCCGTCCCCGATGTGGTTGATTCTGACTTGACAACGCGCCATGGGAGAGACGGGGTAGCCCAGTCCCATGCCCCTCACACGATAGGCGGTAGACTAGCCCCTCCTCCTATGGGTGACAGACCACGTGAAACAACTTCACCTGAGCCTGAATCTTCTGCTCGGGAAACGCCGCCAGTATTAGGTCGGTTACGAATCCCGAGCCCTTCGGGTAGCGACAGGTCAACGCTGGAAGAATCCCCGTTTCCCCGTCTCACAGATTCTCCCATGATTATGACGCCCAATACCCAACAGCCGTCAATTCTGAACCTGCCATCCCCCGTCGAAGAGATACGATCGCCGTTTCCAGGCATGCCGGAGCCCATGGAGCCCAAGCCTGTGAAATGGTGGCCGTACAAGATTTTACCCCCTCCCCACGTTCTGCTGGGCACTCTATTTCCTACTTTACAAGCGTGGCAGAGTAAATCCATTTGGGACAAGTTTGTCAGCGTAATATCTGTACCCACTATATTCTTGCTCGTCATTACACTACCTGTAGTAGAGAGCGAAACTGCAGACGACGACTCGGACGAGTATAGTATTTCTCAACTGCGGGCTTCGAGCCTCCCACATCTAGCGCCGCCTGTATCTGTGGAGTCTAATGGCGCCATCGAGGAAGAGAATGAGTGGCAGCGTTACCGACGCAGCAACCGATCCAGAGGATCCAGCCGTAGTGCGTCGCCGAACCTAATCAGCCTTGATAACCCTCAACGTCTTTCGAGCCTCGAGCCCCTCCCGACTGCGGCCCAGCAACCCGCGATGGGAGTTTCACGCCATGACCCTTCTCCGAACATAGACGGCGATACATCGACGATCCACTCGGAGGATCGAGGGTGGAATCGCTGGTTGCTGATCGTCCAGATTTTCACCGGGCCTATATTTTGTGTCATCATTGTATGGGCCAACATGGCCGAGGATCTTGAGACGCCCATCAAAGACCTCGTAAGGGGCGTGCTCGGTGCCCTCGTTTTCTCCTTGGTGGTGCTAGGAATTCTTTTGTCGACTACAACGCCCGACCATCGGCCAAAGTATCACGTTGCCTTTTGTTTCTTGGGGTTTGTCATAGCCATTGCCTGGATATCCACGGTGGCGGGAGAGGTGGTTGGAGTAATGAAGACGTTTGGCGTGATTTTAGGCATATCCGAAGCTATCCTCGGTCTGACGGTATTTGCCGTCGGCAATTCTATCGGAGATTTGGTGGCTGATGTCACTGTGGCCCGGTTGGGTTACCCCGTGATGGCATTGTACGGCCCCACCTTTCCTTTCTTCCATGAGTGATGGAGTCATAAGAACTAGATACTGACATGGACGTTTAGGTCCGCGTGCTTCGGTGGCCCTATGTTGAACATCCTTCTCGGCATCGGCCTTGGCGGCGCATATCAGACGGTACATGCCGCGAACAAGCGCCAAAGGAAACATCCGGAGAAGCCATATCGCAATAAACCTTACCGTATCCCGATCACAGGTACATTGTTGGTGTCGGCCATTGCCCTGATGATGACGCTTTTTGCGTTACTCGTGGTCCTACCGATGAATAAGTGGATGATGACGAGGAAGATAGGCTGGGGCCTCATCGCGTTTTGGCTGGCCAGTACCTCTGTGAATCTGGTGATAGAGATGACTGGTGTGTGGCGGGAAATAGCATGAATACCCAATGAATGACGAGGTAAACGCTCTGGGTATACACGTCACGCTCGGTGGCGTACGTGATGTGGCCGAATTGGCGCGGTTATTGTGTTATATACTTATTCTTTAGAGCTAACCGGGCATGTGCCCGCGTTTCATAGATCCTAATACCCCATAGCGGCTCGTTCTATTATATTGTGCTACAGTTATGGTCGTGTTCAGAGGACGAGGTGACACCTCGACGGTGATATCCAATGAGTTGATCAAACTTCTTCTACTCATCATTCCATTTCAAGACACAGAATGGCACCAAAGGGGGCATATACCATCACTCCTCACGACACGGATCAGGCAATCTCGCAAATTATATATCGGAGCTTACTCCGGTTGTCTCCTAATCCGGGCCCCTTTAATCTCCGTAATGGGCAGTTATGTGACATTACACAACCATGCAAAAAGCCGCGTAATCTCACGACGGAAAAATGCAATTTGTCAACTCGGATCATACGCAGACGGGTCGGCGGTAATATTCGGAGTAATAGGCCTCATACCTCTTACCTCATACGAAGTTGGTCTTACAGTCCTGGTGTCGTGACGCAGTCTAAGCACGTAAATATATATATATATATATATATATATAAGAAGACTCCAGTCCAGACCCTCTAGGAAGCTAGAAAGTCAAGTCCAGCCAAGATATTTCCACAATTTTAACACACAAAACATCCATCAATCGAACAGAGACAGACGCGTATAAAATCATCATGGACGGCCGCAACACAAAGACGGGAGGGACTCCCACCACCAAGTCCAACATACCCAACCCTGGTCAAAAGGCAAGCACCATCACCTGGAACAAGGCCATCACTACTGACGGCTTCAAGGACGAGAATTCTTCCACGACCGGGCAAGATACCTATCTTCCCACCGTCGTTGGTGATCAACAACAACAACAACAGCAACAAGACGAGGGGACGGGTGATAAGTTGAAGGGTATGCTTGGGAAGATTACCAAGGGTGAGGGGCAGGGGAAGGGGGAGAAGAAGAGTGATGATGTTTTGTAAATCATGGATGAAAGAACAAGGCACAATACCCTTTGTCTAGGATATACGTGTATGTATGTGGGTGGATAGGATGTGGGTTTTTTTTCCGTTGAGTTTGGGAATGGACACAGCAGCTTGATGTCGCGATATCTGATTTACTTTAGCTTCACTACAATAACACTCGCTTATTTTAAATGTTTATCGATGTCTGCTCTATTGTCTCTATAATATCTAGTCTAGCTAAAGAAAACGACTTTTACATCAGAAAGAAATAGGGAGGATCTAGTAGATAGTATAAGTAAAGAAAGTCGTGAGAAACACATCCAGAGTCCAGACCTTGTCAGTCATATGTCCGTTACCTTATTGGCCTACCCCACAATTCATCAATCCACAAAACCCCGATTTGGACCCTGACTCTTGGCCTAATCAAGACCATCGTCTTACCTAAAACAGGTAAGCGTTGTGTCAGAATAAGGGAAAAGAGGACAGCATCTAACCCTTTTTTCAGGTACCCCTCCATCACCCCTCGCCTGACCGCTGAAAGAGAGATACCCGCATTTAGTAAGGAGGGGCAATGAATTGTTTTGGTTGTTTGTTAACCCCCCCCCCCTTTACGAGTAGTGGTGCTTCTTATTACTACCAGAAACATTGAGGTTTAGATATTTGCATTCCGATCCATCAACATTCACTTTTTGAAGGATCAAGAAACTTTCCTACAGAGAAAAAATAACCAAACAAAACCCACGTACCCAAACACCCCCCCAAAACAAAATGGACGCGACAACAGCCCCCAACTTCCCTCCCCTAGAGGACCGCCCCATCAAGAACACAATCGTCCTCTTCGACGTAGACGGGACCCTCTCGCCCTCCCGTCGCGTGGCCTCTCCATCCATGCTCTCCGCCCTATCCCGTCTCCGCCAAAAAGTCGCCATCGGCTACGTCGGCGGCTCCGACCTGTCCAAGCAACAAGAACAACTCGGCACGGCCGACCGCCCCGTAACCAGCATGTTCGACTTCAGCTTCAGCGAGAACGGCCTGACAGCCTACAAGCTCGGCCAGGAACTTCCCAGCACGAGCTTCATATCCTGGATCGGCGAAGCCCAATACAAGGAGCTGGTCAATTTCATCCTGCACTACGTTGCCGACCTAGACATCCCCGTGAAAAGGGGGACGTTTGTCGAGTTCCGGAACGGCATGATCAACGTCTCTCCCATCGGACGAAATGCGAATCTGCAGGAAAGGCTGGATTTCGAACAATATGACCTCAAACACGGGATCCGTAAAACTTTCATCGAACGGCTACGCGAGAGATTCCCCCATATCGATCTCACGTATTCGATTGGTGGACAGTTGTCGTTCGATGTCTTTCCTAATGGCTGGGATAAGACGTATTGTCTGCGCCATCTGGAGGACGAGGCGAAGAAACCGGGCGGGATCGAGTATAAGACTATCCACTTCTTTGGCGATAAGGCGTTTGAGGGCGGGAATGATTGGGAGATTTATTCGGATCCCCGCGTTACTGGACATGCTGTCAAGGATCCCGAGGATACTCTTCGTATCCTCAAGGAGCTTTTCGATATCTAAGGCTGGCCTCTCATGGTCGAAAAAAACAAGGTCGTTGAGTGTGGAGGCGGTGTCGGCGTTGGTTGGAGGGGATGATGATTACGAATACCGCAGATAAAGAGCACGCGTGCCAGAAAATAACAGCTGGGAACGGGAAAAATATCGATGGCTTGCGGATGATTTGACGATGTGATGAAAAAGTGAAAAGGTTGACATTTTTAATGGTATAGAACTCTATAAGGAAAAAAAAAAAAGGTAGATAACTAATAGTCGCATCATCGACATGGATGTGTCTCTCCATACCCATCTTATATACGACTTGAAGAAAAGGAGGAGGAAGGGAGTCGGATGGTTACGAAAGCACCTCGGACACCTACCTATAATAGACCATATGACGACTAGAGATAAAAAGAAGAAGAAAATAAATATCAGACTCCATCATCAGGGGACCGGTCAGAATCAATCCGGTATGCTTGACACCATTGAAAAGATAGTATAGTTTATCTCAAGTGGTTTATTGTCTTCCAATCATTAGGGCGCGTCTCGTGAAATCTTGTTTCGTTTGAATGTCGTAAACCCCTATCCAACACGAGGTATTTCCTTCCGTATCACTCTCGATGCCACATACTACCTAGACTGCGCATTACAACAGAGATGAACTTGAACCCGTTGTTAAAGACCGAGGCCATATTTCACCCGATACCATTCTAACTGAGCCTGGCCATTTACCTCCCAAACTCAAGATGAGGCACAATGACAGGCCCGTATTTAGTAGGTGTCGTAAAGGCCCCGTCGCCCTGTACGACAAAATCAACCGCCAGACTCAGCTTGCTCAAACCGTGGTTATTCGCTCCGTTGTTGGCGTATTGCGTGCCCGGGATAGCCTCGGGGTCATATGCGACAACGGCGATGTAATTGCGCCGGCCCATCAGCTTCTTGAGCTCGCGGGGGTTTCCGCTCGCGTCTGTGTGGAAGATCTCCATCATGTCCTCCTTGGTGTCGCTTAGTGTATCCGCTGACGATTTCTGCCCGTTGGGAGGGAGGTAGTATGTCTTGTTGCTGTGTAACATCTTGAGGATGTAGTGAGCCGCAGGGGCGGCAACAATTGGAGAAGTGATAATTTGGTACATCGTTTTGTGGTCGCTTGGATGTGTGGGATCGTGGACCAAACCAGCACCAGCAGCATTGACATCTGTAGGTTTTTGTCCATGTTAGTCACGTAGGCAAGCTTTTACGGGGCGAGACGAGCCAGTTCTCCGACAGGCACTGTGCCCTTTGGAGGGGGCATAAGACAGGATAAAAGGAAGAGCAGATAGAAAAAGGGGAAATATGATGGCCTTACCTCCTGATAAAAACGTCATCCGGAGACCTTTCTGATGGGCAATTCCTTGCAGGGTCCGGATCAGATAGGTGCGTTCGAGATCTTTGCTCTCGTGTGTCCACATGTCCTTCAAGATCTCGCCAATGTCAAGATCACCAAACTGGTTGACAACGTTCCCCATGAGGCCAGACTTGCCGACTGCTTTCTTCACTTGATTGAAACCCTGCGCTACTACGTCTTTGCCACCTACGATGCCGGCAACTGAGCTAGTCACTTTACCTAGGACATTGTAGCCCGCGTTGACGGCCTTCTTTCCGGTCGCAAAGGTGTTTGCCAGGCTCTCCATCGTGTCTAATCGTGGATAGATCAGAGGCACCGACAACATCCAGATACAATGCTGAACACTCGGTGGTAGCATGGCGACCTTGGGAAACAATCCTTGATAAGTAGGGCCAGCAAGTACGCGGCTCTGATTCCGTTCGGATCGCACATCGGCACCTACGACCACAACAGCAGGCCCAAGGTACTTGACGAAATGCCAACCCTGTCCGGTTATGGTGAATAAGTCGAGGTCGTGGCTTACGTTTCGCAATACCTCCAGCGTCGTGTGGTGTTGAAAGAGCAGATACATGTCCACGGCGATGCGTCCGATATTTTTAAACACCTGCGAGTTCTGCATGTAGTCCGGATAAGATCCATAGCCGTCGAAGCTGTAGGAATAACGTTAGCGACCAAAAACTGCGAGGGATGGCAATAAACCGAGGGTAGAGAAAAGGAAGATAAAAAACATCCAAGGGACAAAGGCGTGTCATCTAGCTGCAGACTTACATGTCATGGTCGTCAATTTGACAAATGTGAGGTATTTGAGCAAAAGCCTCGCGCAGGAACGGCTGATCAAAGTGGCTCGTATAAAAATGGAAATACGCATGCGTAACATCCTCCTCATGGCGTGCCGTCCATGGTGCGTTTTTACGGTTCTCCTTACCCGGCGTCGCTAACCATTGCTTGAGCAGAGGCACTTCTTTCCATAGCCTATCTCCGTATATCTGATCGCCCAAGCCGAGCTGTACGTGGAACCCTCCGCAGTCGACATTCTTCTGCAGCACGTCCTTCCACATGAATCCGAGGCCGCCTAACTTGCTGCGCTCATTCTGCGACGTGCTGGCGGCGAAATCGTTCCCGGAATGCGCCACAAACCGCCAGCCCATCTCTGTCCGCCCAGCTATCACAAACTCGTAGCGGGTGCATCCTAGGTGGGACGTCACAGCATACGTCCACCTCTCCGTGGTATCGCCCATTTGTAGGTCGACGTCGTACTTGTAGAACTGCCACCGTTGGTGTGTATATATCGTATGGGGCACGAGTTGGCGAGGGTTCGGCGATAAGTCCAGACTTTGATGAATGTGGATAGTTGGTGGCTGAGGGGCGTCCGTCACGATCATGATGCTACCCAGCCATATGCCCTTTTCCACGTCCATGTTCACGTATCGCAGATAAGGGCCGAAATAAACCCCGTTGGTAGGTTGTACCTTGTACATGTCTACTCCAGCTCCGGGGGGTGGCCCGGAGAAGCCTGCCGCGCTTGGCGTCGCCGTTGCTACACTCATGATACTCTCTGCATATCCGGGAGTTTGTGGGGGGAACATAGGTGAAGCCAACGCGCTTTGCTTGCCAAACATGGGCGAGGCGAGCGGGTTGCCATATGTCGAAGCCGTCGGAGATAATGGGGCTACATCGTGGTGGATAGGGTTTGGACCTTTCGGGAACTCCCACTGCGTAGCTTGTGTGGCCAGGTGGATGTAGTAATACTGACCCGAGTTCTGATCCAGATGAGCAATCCAGCCCTCAGGCAATGGCGGCGGCGATGTTGGTCCCTGACCCCCTTGAAATGGCGAGGGGGTGTGGACAACAGCCGCGCCTGCCGCACCTGCCGCAGAAGACCCTGCAGCAGTTGATGCCCCCGAGTGACCACTGTGCTGGCTCTGTGGCCGGGGATCATTCGCAAAGGCCGGGTGGCCAGGGTGTTGTAGAGCAGGAGATGCCAATCCAGCTGCAATCTCGTTGGCCTTCTTCGGGGGCGACATTGCCGGATGCCCTTGCATCGGCCCAACTCCCGCGCCGGCAGCCGCAGGCCGTTGTTTCTCGTTTGAATATCCAGAGCCCCCCGCGCTTGGGCTGATGCTAGAATAAGCTGGGGGTGGACTGGGTGACATCTGCATGCGCTGGAAGTCTTGTTCAAGAACACTGACTTGGAGAGCAGGCCCCCCAGCCTCTTTACCACCGCCCGTAGCCTGGTTGTTCGGTGGCGTATTAGCGTTCGGTGGACGCGAGCTTTGAGAGCTTAGGCTAGAAGTTGCGGGGCTGGCAACCGGATTTGCTCCTTGGTAGACTGTAGGAGGCCCATGAGGTTGTTGCTCTGGGGTTTCTGTAGGCGTCCACGGTCGAGGAGGCTGGGCAGCGGGATGCTGGCCATACTGTGCTAAGCGTTGTGTCGCAGCGGCACTTTGAAAACTGTTGAGTGTCGCGGTACCGGATATACCGGCTGCGGCATATCGTGCCTCAATGCCACCACCAGGAATGTTGCCTGGTTCGACAACCGGTGTCTCGGGGGGCGGAGGGGATCCTCGGTTGGCCCGAGTTGTAGACGTTGACGCCGTTGACGCGAAGCGACTCACTCCGCCGTCCTCGGGCATTTTAAGATAGCTATCTTGACTTAGTTGTGCAGGCCGTGTATTATGGCTAGGAGTTGAGCTTGAGCTCGAACCTGCCGAGTTGCCCCGCGGTGGTGGATAATAGGGCTTTTGGTGATAATCAGGGAACGATGGCGTCGAGGTTGCGGCAGTTGCAGCGGGGGGTCTTTGCTGATGCGCAAGCGGTTTTGCGAACAAATCGTTATCGTCTGCCTGTGGGCTTGAAGGACTAAGGGCGCCCGGAAGGGGTTTCGGGGCCGTGCCACGTCGCTCGGCAAGGCCTGGGCCTCTCTTCTCCGTGGGATTTGTGTCGATTCGAGGCGTGGTGTCGTTCGGGCGTACCGAGCTGGCAGAGCCTGTAGGGCTGGGATATGCCTTTCCCGCCGACGGCCTCCGCCCATCGCTGGAAAATGGACTCGGGTAGGATGGTCGACCTGACTGGGTCTGGGACTGGGAGGATTGGCCTATCCGAAGATCCTCGTCGTCGGGATAGGGGAGAGGCGCAGCGGAGCTGGAAGCACCCGGAGGCAAAGGGAAGCTTGGCATAGAGGCCGCGGGGACCGGGTACCTGAAGCGGCTGTCCGCGGTACCAGGGTTGGGACTCTGAGGTTTAAATATCCTAAGTGGCTCGATTGTCGGGCTGTCGCAATCTTCGGTAGGTTTGTTGAGGAACATTTCCTCCTCCGGCCGGCCGTGTTGGTCCATGTTCGTCTCAACTGTATCACCACGCTCACCGAATACCGAGGGTTTCTCGACAGGCGCACAATGACGCACAGCCAGGCGATTCTAATAATAGGAAGCCTCACCGTACGGTTGCTTGATCGTAGAGGCCTGGGGGGCTGGCCTTCTTGGGGGCCTAAATGGTGGGGGTGGTGTTCACTTTCACCCAGATATAAAAATGCACTGCCCGTAAAAAGAGCAAGGGATCGCGAGGATAGTCTATTACGTGGTGAGAGCTAGGCGACCGGTAACAGGCTGGATAAGAGAAACAGAATGCCTATTCGAACGAGAGCGTGTAAAAACTATTAACGACGGAAAGGCTGAAGGACGATGCCCTGCGACCTGGTGGCTGCCCGCATTCTACATACACGCATACAGGGGGTTTAGTCTGCGCGATCGACGGGGGTGTCACCTGTGGACGACAAACCGAGCACCCCAAGTTGGAGGGGCCAGAAGCATGTGCAGGACCATAGCGGGCCCGTCCTTCCTTCCTGTCCCTCCCTCTCTCTTGGCAATCTGGCTGACATGCCGTTTCATTGGTCACTTGTTATACAACAGGCGCTTAGGCTGGGGAAACAAATAAAAACAGGTGAAGCAAATTGCTCGTCGAAGCGCCAGCAGGGTCCATAGTCGATTCCGGACGTGATAGTATGTGATAGTTACGTGCACATCATGTATGCCTGCCAACCGAAAAAAGGCAATGTTGCTTTACGCGGCTCTGATATTACAAGTAATGTTCTGACTAAAGGATATAAATTAGGACATACTCGTATGCGTAACAGTTATATTTGTACGTGTATATAGTAGGTAAACCATGGAGGCCGTGGAGAGGAGCCGTTTCCACTTCTGCTGTACCCCAAACAAGGTGCTGATTGCATAAAGGTGCATCCATATATCTATGCATGTGCTCATCTAGGATTGCTGTTGGACGGAGCGAGAGATGCTATTAATAAGAGGTGTCGTAAGGATCTAGTCCACCTA
This sequence comes from Poronia punctata, assembly GCA_022579005.1. Lineage (NCBI taxonomy): Eukaryota > Fungi > Ascomycota > Sordariomycetes > Xylariales > Xylariaceae > Poronia > Poronia punctata. The sequence continues at coordinate 67,688 of MU401642.1, forward strand.
TACTGTGTTGAGCTGGCCCTGCCGTTTTGGAATACCCCGGCTAGGATAGCCAAAGGTGCTTTAGCTCCGAAACGACTACCTGTATCACGGGACGCCACGGACTTCTCGGCTGATCGCGATCGCGTTCGGAGACGGGCCTTGCGCAGATGGCCCGGAGAAGTCCGTTTTGCTTTAATAATTCCGACTCTGTAAATGGGATTTTACTTGATTGATTATTCTAATGAAGCCACCCTTGTTAACGTAAATATACCATAGAAAGCTTCGGGAATCATTGATTTAATATGCGACCAGCTAATCTAAATGGTAAAGTCCTTGTATGTCCATTTCTCAGTAATGGTGGTCTTTGCTTGCTTCCTGAACGGCCTTCTTGTACGGCCCTCCATCTTGCCCCGGACGAGCAAGCTGCGATAACGGTCTTTGAGTAGGTTTCCTTCTGGTTTCAATAACCTCAGTGAATCCTGTAGCTCGTCCGGCAGAACCAGCTCCAGATCCTTTTCAGGTAGCTTTAGCTTTCCAAGCTGCTTTCGCCGCAGCACCTCATCATTGCTTGCGAGGCTAGTATCACTCTCCTCTTCAGCCTTAGCAAGAGCGAGAGCCTGGTCACGCTCTGCTACCTGCTGAGCAATCTGTTTGATTTGCTCGAGTTGAGCCTTACGAAGCTTAGTCTTAGCTTCGTGTTTTAGACGTCGCTCTTCGTCCTTCCGTCTCTTAACCCTGTTTCGCTCGGCTGGCGTTTTGCGTCTTTGTTTCTTAACCGTTGGTCGTAGTTCTTCGCCACCGCTCTGGAATCCTTCCCACTCAGATTCTTCTTCCCACTCGGAAAGCTCTGCACGAGCTTCTGCTGCCTCTGCTTCGGCTGCGGATCTAGCAGCGGCTTCGGCCTTGAGCCTTTTTGCTTCTTCTTCAGCTAGCCGCTTCTTCTCTGCTTCGACCGCCTTATTGGATTCTTCTGTATAACGAGCTTCGTAGTCCTCGAATCTAGGGTTGTAGCTGTAACCGCCCGCAGGTTTTGGGACAGCGGGTAATTTTTTGCCGTTTGCTAAAAGTGATATGGGCTCTTTCGCCAGGCTCTTGGGCGCTTTCTTCTTGTCGTCACGTTTATCCTCCACGATCTCTAGAGTCTCTAACGGTTTTGGTGTAGCGGCCCACGGGTCGTATGCGGCATCAACGATGTCCACAGTTGTTTCATGCTGGCCATCGGCAACGTTGCGCAAGCGTGCGAGCTCTTTTACCGTCACGTACTCGCGCCTTGGTCGTTTAGGCTCTATGATACCATCGGACGTTTTGCTGGCAGGCCGTTTTCGCATGGACACAGCCGGCACGGCCGAATTGCGAGCCGCAATTATCTCATCGGCCTTCAATGGTTTGGATGTATTCCGGGATAATTTCTTCGCTAACGCCGCATCCCCAGCAGTATCGATGACGAATAACTCCTCGGAAGGTCGTTCAGCTATCACACCTCTACAAGCCTCCGCGTTAGATTAAGAGATTCGGTAATGCGATAACGGCAGGGTACATACCCTCGAATGATTTCCTCATTTAGTTCGTCAAGACCCTTAGTCACCTCAGTAACATTGACATTCTTTCTCCAGGCTTTTTTGCCTTTCCTCGAGGGCTGCTTGTAGGTTGCAGGAGCCTCCGTCGACTTCGTTGGCGGGTGTAACGCCGGCATCTTGAGCGGTGTATTGCTTTCTTTCACTGCTGAAAAGATTCGTATGTCGCTTTGAGTACAGGAAGAGTCTGCGAGAGCTGCCCGGACCTCAACGTAGATAAAAATGAAACAGCAGCGGCTGCGTTTGTGCGTGAACTGGAAGCAGTCAACGCTGAAGTTTAGAGTTGACAGGTTACCTGGTAGGGGTATGTTTAGCCTTGAAATTTTCTGGGAGACAATGCGGGAGAGGATACCCCGGCGGTCCGATAAGATAAGATCAAGTGTGCCAGGTATCGAGTACTTGTCTGGGGTCAGTGTTACGTACACCTATTATATCCTACAGGGTAGGTGATACCCACAACAGGGTAGGTTACACCTACATGGAGGGCAGGGGCCACCTATAGCATATCCCAAGGTATAAGGATGTATTTTTTAAGGAATTCCCGCATAGGGACTTCTTTTTACTTTACTTTATACGATTTAAATAGATATAATATAAGGATTTTTAGCTTATATTAGCATTTTGCTATAAATTAGTAGCTAGCTTTTTAATTATATTAATAGCTTAATTTTATTAAATAGCTTAACATTTAGGTTATTTTTTAACTTATAAAAAAAGACCGCTAGCAAAAGTATTATAATAATATAATAACCCTTTATTAAAAAAATTCTATTAAATCTATTTTTATATTATTTTCCTTTTAAAACTATATTATATTATAAAGCTATTAGTTATATTGCTTTTTTACTATAAAATACCTTAACTTTAAGCTTATTAAGCTAAAGGACTTAGCATATACTAAAGTAGTTGCTTTTATAAGCATAATATATTAAGAAAAAGACCTTATTTTATATTTAATAAAGTAGCTTAAGTTAAGTGCTTAATTTAAAATATTTTTTTAAAACTAAAAAAAAAATTACTAAACTAAACCTAACTTGCAAAACTACTAAATCTAAGGCTTAAAGTTTAAAAAAGCACTATAGCTAGTAATACTTTTTTAAATTAAAAAAAATATTTATTTTTAGCACTAATAAAGCTTTAAAATAAACCGTTTAAGTACTTTAAAGCGTTTTTGCTATTAGTTAGCTAAAAACTAGCATTTAAAATTAACTTTAATTAAAATACTAGCTTATTTATAAAACCTAGCTTTATAATGTTTAACCTAAATTTTTAAACCTTAAAACAATATAATTATAATACAACGTATTATAAAGGGACTTATTATAAAGATAAAGTCCTATAGCCTATAGATTAGATAGCTAGATTAAATAAGAACTAGCTTACTAAGGTTAATTAGTTAATAATAACTAATTAACCTAACTTTGCTAGATTTTTTTTTTTTAATATTATTAATTTACAGAATTTATTACACTACTTTATAGTTTTCTTTACTAAATAGTGCAGTAAGTATATAATTAATATAATTAATTTTAGTTATTTTTTATTTTTTTGCAGCAGTAAATAAGTATAAATTAAAAAGTTTATTATTTTTTTAAACCTTAAAGCTTAATTTGCACCTTTTTAAAAGCGCAAAGCCTTTTTAAGCAAAATTATAAAAGTAGTTTTTTTAAACTCTTTATAAAGCTATTTAATTAAAAAACTAGTTAAAGTTATTTTTTTAAATCTCTTTAATTAATAGCAAGTTAATTGCACTTTTATAAAAGCTTTTTTATATTAAGCAAAAACCTTACAAATAAGTAAAAATTATATAATTTCTTTTAAATAGCTAAAGCTATCTTTATACTACTATATTTAAGTTATAAATAAAGCAATCTTTTATAGCGCTAATATTTATAATTACTTTTATTAAAGCCTAATTTATTAAAACGCCTAGCTATACTTTATACGTTATAAACTGCTTATTTTTTTAAACTTATAAAGTATAAAAATATTATATAAAATATTTATTTTTTTAAATTTATATTAAACGTTTTTTTTTACTTCTTATTTATTATATATATTTATTTTTTGCATTATTTTTTAGTTAAGCTAAAAGCTAAACAAGCAAGCTAAATAAATAAAATAAGTAATAATAGTAGTAAAGCTAATAGCAACTTTATTATAAGCAATATTAACAAATTAAGTTATAAGTTTTAAATAATCTACGTTATTAATATATTAACTTTACTAAATTATTATAATTTACTTAATTTTTAAGTGCTACTTAAACTTTAATAAAACTTGCAAAATAATTTATATACTATAAGCGTAAAAAATATTAAAAAATAAAAAAACAATAAAGCAATATAGCAAGCTTTAAAATAAAATATATTTAATTAAAAGCAGTTTTAAAAGTAAACTAATTAAACTATTAAATACTTAATAAATTAAATTAAAAAAGTAAATAATTTTTAAATAAATATAAAATTTAATATAAAGTTTATAATAAGTAAAATAAACTTATTTATTTAAACTGCTTAAAGCAAGCTAGTAATACTATAACTGTTAACTTTAATATAAGCGCATTTAATAAGTTAAAAGTAAGTATACTTTATATAAAATTTAGCACAACTTAATTTAGCGTACTTTATATAAAAGCAAGCGCGTTTTATAATTTAAAAACAAACTTAAATAATATAACTAGTATAAAAGCTAAAAATAAAAATAGTGCACTTATAACCTACTTAGCAAGCATTTAAACTTTACGTATTTAAAATAAATATATTATATAAAAAATTTTTAAACTTTAAAAGCCTTTTTTTAAGCTTAAGCTAAGCTAATAACTTTTATAAAAATAGTAATATATTGTTATAAGTTAACTTTTAATTAACTAGTTATATACCTTTTAAAAATAACTAACTTTAAGTTTAATTTATAAAGCTTTTAGCTTAATAATCTTTAATTTAACTTTTAACTAAACTAGTAATAATAAATACTTTAAAAAGCTATTTTAACTATTTAAAAAAAACTTAATTTTTTATATTATATATATAGTTAAAACTTAAATAAAAACTGTAATAAACTAAATAGTAAGCAAAAGCTTTTAAAAAAAACTTTAAAAAAAACTTAAGCAATAGTAATAATAATAGCCCCTTATAAAAACTACTAAAACTTATAAGTTTATAAAAACTATTAAGTTTGCAAAGATTACTTAAAAGTAATAAATATTTATACTATAACTTAATATTACTATTTAGCAACAACTTTAATAATTAGAAAATAAAAATTAAAAAAGAAAATATTAGCACCTTTATATTTAACTTTAAAAATTTAAAAAACTTTAGTTAAGTAAACAAAAGATTTAAAACTATTTATATAAACGTATAAGCCTTTATTAACAAAGTTAATACTATATTAAAAAGTATTAAAAGTAGCACTTATAAAAGCTAGTTAGTATAACTATAGCTTACTTTATTAAGCAAAGCTATAGCTTATTAGTAAAATTTAGTTTTTACTATTAAAAAAAAAACGCTTTTAAAACAAAAGTATTTAAAAAATAATAAACTAACTTAGCTAATATTTTATTATAGCTTTAAATATTACTACTAAAAAAAGCAACTTTTTATAGCTTAAACTTAAAAATATTATATATAATAAAAACGTATTAAAAAAATACTTTTAAAAAAAGCTTAAATATATTAAAATAAGTTACTTACTAGTAAGCAATAATTTTAACTAAATAAAAGTAATTATAGCTATATAGTTAGCAATAAACTTAGCTTTAAAGCAAAACATACTTATACTTAACTAAAAAAAAAGCTTTAGCAAATATTTTAAACTTTTTGCCTATAAAAAAGCAATATTTTTATTAGCAGCTAAATTTATATACTTTTAAGTTTAAAAGAAAAAATAAGCAAAGTAGCTAAATAACTTTTTTAAAAACTAATTAAATAATAAAGGCAACAATAAATTTAAAAGCTGCTAATATAATAAACGTAATAAAAGTAGTAAACACAACAAAAGCTATAATTGCAATAAAAGTTAAAATTACAACAACTGCAGTTATTATAAAAATAACTATAAAAAAAACAAATACTAATTTAAAAATTAAAAAAAAATAAAAATAGACCTTAAAACAAAAACAAATTTAAAAACAAGGATAAAAAAAAGACTATTTAAACCTAGTAAAAAAAAAAAAGTTAAATTATAAATTTAACTTAAATAAAAGCTTAACAAATTTATTAAAAAAAAACTTTTTAAAGTTAAAGTTAAACAAAGCATTTATAGTTATTAACTATAATATGCATTATAAGCACTATAGCAATATATTTTTAAACTTAAAAAAAAAAACGCTATAGCTAAAAGTGTACTTAAAAACTAGTAAAGTCTTATAATACCTTTACTTTAAAGTTATTAAAGTAAAATTGCATAAAATATAACTAATTTTTTAAGTTATAAAATTAACTATTTAAGCATTTAAAAAAATATTAAAAAAAGCTAAATAAAAAACTTAATAACAAAACCTATTTTGCTAAATCTAATAAATTAAAAATTTTAAAACTACGTATTTAAATTATAACCCTTTTAAAAATTTAAATAAAAAAACCTATTAGTTAATTTTAATACTTTTACTTACGCATCCTAGTTTATATAAAGCCTAAATCTATAAAAACAACTATTTATTTTAATATTAAAACAAGTTGCAACATTATTACCTATAACCTATTAAACATAACTATATATACTATTAAAAAATAGTTAAGCAAAGTTTAAAGTATTAGTAGCAAACAAGTTAAATATACTAAATAAGCTACCTTAAAAATATATATAGTAAAAATAAGCAAATTTAAAAATAAATAAGTTAAATTTACAATATTTATATAAATATTAAATAAAATTATAAAACTTTAAATGCTATTAAAAACAAATTTTAATAATACTTATAAAGCTAAAATTAACTTTAAAACTTAAACTATTACGTTTAATATAGTAAAAGGTTTTAATACTTTTTTTATAATTTAACTAAAGTTATACTTTTATGTTTAAAAAGTAATATTAGCTTATAAAGTGCTATTAAAACTAAAAAAAACTTTATTAGCTTTAACTTAATATAAATTGCTACTTTTAAACTAAAACTTTATTTTTAAACTAATATATAAAAACGCTATTTTTTTATTTATAAAATTAACTACTTTAAATATTATTATTATAGCTAACTTATTACTTAAACTAAAAAAAGTTAAAAAAAATATAAAAGTAAGTATTATTAATAAATAAACTAAAACTAAAGTATAAAAAGCTATATAAAAAAAATGTTTAAAAGCTATAGTAGTAGTAGCTATAATATTATAAATACCTATACTTGCTAAAGTAACTAGTAAAGTAAATATTACTAATAATGTTTTTATTAAATGCTTAATTAACTTTAAAATACTAAACTTACTTATATATGCAGCTTTAGCTACTAAAAAATACTTTACTTTAAGTAAAAAGATATAAAATATAATAACTTAACTAAAAATTATTAAAGTTTTTAATACTAAAACTAATTAAGCTAAAAATAAGAAAATAAGCAACTTTAAACTTAAAGTAACTAAATTCTTATTAACTATAAAAATTTAAAAGCTTTTTAAAACAAAAAAGATTATTAAACCTAATAAACAGTTTATATACGCTAAACTAAATTCTGCTGCTAGCAAAATTGTTTAAATTTTTAAAAAATTTTAAAAAATTTAAACTAATTAAAAAATTATTAACATCTTAAAAAAAAACTAAATAAAAATACCTTTAGTAAATAACTAATAATAAACAAAGTTAAATAGTTAACCTTACTTTTTTAGCGCTAAAAACTAAGCAATTATTAACAAAGTCTTTAATAAACTATATAAGCAAAGTTAAATAAAATAAGTAAATAAACTAAGCTTTTTTGCTTATTTAACCTTTATTACTTATTAATAAGTAAAAAAAAGTATGCAAACTAAACTTATAATAAACCTTTAAGCTTTTAATAAAATAGCTATTTTTAATAACTATTTATTGCCTTTATAATTAAAAGTAATTAAATTAGTTTAAAAAAAACAATATGTTATTATAGTTAACGCTATAGCTTTTTTTTACTAGTTTAAAGTTTATTTAAATTATTAAAATTAATTTACTATAGTAAGTTTATAAAAACTAAAACGCTTTATAGTAGCACTTATAAAATTTTATAACTTGCTAGCTTATATTTAACGTTTTATAAACTAAATATTAAAGCTATATAAGTTATTTTATAAAGCTTTTATTAATAATATTATTATATTTTTAAATAATAAAGCTAATTACTTAAAACACTTATAAAAAGTATTTAACTTATTTAAGCAAAAATAAATTTTAATATTACTTAAAAAATTGTTTTTAAGCTACTTTTTTATAAAACTACTAAGATTTTACATTAACTTTTTTAAAATATTAATAACTAAGTATAAGTTAGCTACTTTTAAAAACTTTGCATTTTTAAATAACTTAAAAGCTTTAAAACAATACTTTAGCAGTAGCGGATTTTTATAAACATTATTACTATACTATGCTTAATATACAAAACCTTTAAAAAAAAAAAACTGCTTTATTAAATAAAAAACGCAAAAAAAAAAAAGTATTAAATAGCAATTTTAAAAAACATTAAGCTTATATTTAATTAACTTATTTTAAACCTACTAAAGCTAAACTAGCTTCTTTTTAAGCTATATAAGACCTTATTTATAAGTATACTATTTTTAAACATTATAACCTAGCGCAAACCTTGTTTATATAAATAAACGCTTTATTAAAACAAAAATTTAGCATTATATTATTTTATATTAAAAAAAGCTATAAGTAGCAACTTAGTACCTTTATTTTAAATATTTAAATAAAACTTATTATATTTTTAAGCTAGTTACTATTTTAACTAAAGTTAAAATATAAACTATTTAAAATAAAAGTAATATATATAGTATAAGCTTACAAACGTTTAAAAATAATAATTAAAGCTTTAAATAATTTAGTAGTAGTATTAATAAACTATTTAGCTATTAAAAAAATATTTAACTAAACTAGCTTTAATATTGCTTTAATAAACAAAGCAAACAAAAAGCTAGTTAACACGTTAATTTACTTTTTTTAGTATAGCTTATAAACTTATTACTTTTTAAAATAACTAAACTTTATTTTAAACGTGCTAAGCTAACTTTAAAACATTACTAATAAAGTAAACAAAAATAGTAAAGTAATTAAATTAAACAAAAAACTTATACTTAACTAAATATAGTTAGTTAGCAAAATAATTGCTATTATAAATCTTAAAATAAAAAAAGAATTTTAAAAAAGCTATAAAAAAAACTTAAAGTATTACTAAATTTTATAAAAAATTTAAAATAACAACAAAAACGTTATAAACTTTTTAAAGCCTAGCTATTTATTTAAAGTTATTAAAAGTTTAATTTATAATATAAACTAAAAAAAAAACTAAAAGCTATATATATTAAAAAACATAATAGCAACGTTTATAATAACAGTATATAATAATAAACACTACTTTAAAAAACAACATATATTATAAGACCTAAACTAATATTTAATTTAATTTAAAACAAAGCTAATTAAAAAATATATTAACTACTATAACATATACAAACTTTGCGCTATTTTATAAAAAAAGCTGTACAAGTTTTACTAAGCAACAAAACTAGTAAATTTATGCTTTATAAAAACTATTGCTATAAACTTTATTATAAAGCTTTTAAAAGTTAAATTAGCTAACTTATTTTAAAAACTAAAAAGCTATAAATACTTTAATACTTTAATAATAACTACTTATATTATATTTAAATAGTTATTGCTAATATTTAGCAACATAAAATATACTATAAAAAACTAAGCAGCTATATTTACTTAAATAATCTTACTAACTAATTAAAGCGTTTTATTAAATATTATTTTAAACTAAAATTAAAAGTTTACTTTAGCTTTTTAAAAAAAGCTATAAAAAGGTTTTAGCGCAAAACTTTTAATATTAATAATATACTACTTATAAACAAACAAAGCTTTAA